>CAVNYN010217992.1:0-33488 GCA_963692815.1 Nyctanthes arbor-tristis | reverse complement strand
CAAAATTCTCAAACCTAAAACTCGGTTAGTATTCTCCGTCTTATTATTGTTTTCTCTTATTCTAGCAAAATTTTCTTATATTGTTCAACTTATTCTACTTCATATAATTTCCCAACAGAAATTCATACTTGAAACATAAACTCATACTTGAAGATGAATGTATAATGTATACATATGTAAAACACGCATGCACTTGGAATACTTCAAAAGAAAAAAAAATACATCAACCATCGCTAAAACCGAGGGCCCCTCGGGTGACTCGTTTCGCAAACCTTGTTTTTGGGCGACAAATCATACACCGATGGCTTTGTCTCATCACGTAGAAATTGAAAATACAAATTTCTTTGCCGGAAACCGACTGGTTCATGGGAAAATAACAACTTTCTTTTCCAACTTCCAACACAAAGCGACACCGTTCAGGATTTTGTTTGTTCAGATTTGTTGCCCTCGATATGATGAACTGTTTTATATAAACATAGTAGTGAATTCAACTACCTGAATTGAGTTTTAAGTTTCTAAAAAAATTCGTGGATGTTTTCTGTGAATCGTCTCCTTCCAGGGACCTCCAAATGTAAATGAGACAAATTCATATATTTACTAAGATAGTCCCCAAGTCCTGATGCTATATAAGTTAGTACCTATAGTTTCTTAAATAAATTAGTTGGTTAAACAACTTTCTGAACCTTATTACCTAACTCAACAGCTTCTAGAATAATTAATTCAGCCCACAATTCCTTAAGAATTTCTTGATTTAAGTCCTAATAACTTATTAGAATTCATAATTTAGTCCCTATAACCGTGGATATTAATAATTTAACCTATTAAACTTCACTAATTGATTAATTCACTTACCATGACATTTTCATGAAATTTAATTGAACTCCTAAAGTCCACAATATGCACCAAGACATTAATCAAAGTGTTTTAAAATTTTTTTTATAATTTATTTTGCTAGACGGGGGTGAGATGAATCTTTAAAGTTTAGGAAGCTTCACATGCACTCATTTTTCAAGGGATTTTCAAGGCTTTGAAGTGGGAATTTTATTATGCAACATGGTTATATTTTCCATGTCTTTGCTTAATATGTAAGCTTAATTGTATTTAAATATCCAATAGTTTCCAGGGACCGTAAATAGGTTCGAAGTCAAAATCATGCGTTTGGGAAAGCCATAATGCAAGTTAAAATTATTTATGCGCGTCATATTACTATTAGGGGCCGTAAATAGGCTGAGAATCGAAATGGGTCCCTGGGGTTGTCTCACAATACAGTTCCTAATAGTTTACTATAGTATGATTTGAACATGAGTGAGGTTACATGTTTGGATTTGACGCAAATTGTTGCATACTTCACTGAGTGTAATTTTTATACTCACCCAATTCCTAAAGCATTTCAGGTTGAGGAGCTGGTGTAGGCGGAGCAGAGAGCGGGCAAAACATTAATTAGTTTCCAATTTATTTTATGAAATTTTAGTGATTGGAGTTATTTTTGTATTACATTTTAAATGCTTATTTTCTTGGTATTTGACGTCAAGACAATAACTTATCTTTAACTACTTGGATTTGAATAAATTGATGGTTCAAGTTTTCCGCACTTGGGCGGGGTTACGGAGCTATATTGCTTTCCAAAAAACTATTAGCGGTTCCTTGTTTATATAAATTTTAATTGTTGAGGTAAATTTGACTTTAGTAGGGTTTCAATTTTAAATAAATTGGAGCATTACACGAAATCTTTAAAACGATAATGTAATCACTATGAGTTAATTATCATTTTTAAGTATTTGATTTGAGGTGTTCATCTATAGATATTAGTCAATATGATTCACAACACATTAAGAATTGCTTATCACTTATTAGTATAACTTGGAATTTGTAATTTTAATTTAATGGCACTATTCACTCAATGATATTCATATCATTGTAATGAAAATTAACTCAATGACATTTTAAAATTTTTAAGTGGTCATTGATATACGTCTAACCTATAAACGGCTTACCATACAACATTAGATATTTTTTAACGTGCTATTATGACTAGAAATGTCACTTTTTATTCATAGAAATCTTCATCCAATCTAGCCATGTCGAAATTTTTATAACAATAAGGTAATCATTATAAGTTAATTATTCGTTTTAGGCTTTTATGTAAAAATGTGGTTTTCAAAGTTAAAGGCAAATGTGTGTTCTGCTTAAAGAGTTTTTAACAAAGTAAGCTAATTTATCTAGGCCATTGATTTGGCATCTTTGATCTCAACCGTCCATTGTGTAGTATTTATATTTGTTGAATCTGGTCAGATTTGTAAGGTTCACTATTTCCCGTCTTGTAATCTAGGGTTTGAGTTCTTCTTATTCTTTCTCAGAAATTTCTACTCTCTGTAATTCTTTGTGAGTTCTTGGTGGGTTTGAGAGGTGATTTGTGAGAGATATCCTAGAGTGTTAGAGATTTGTTCTCTCTTCTTTGTGGGTTTGTGCTATCTGTGTTTGTAGACAATTTCTTCTGGTTAAAGCAGATTTTGGAAGCGTATCCACGGTTGCTGGAGCTTCAACGGAAGGACATAGCGATTTCATTAACTTGGCATTGTGAACCTTTATGGGGCCTTAGGGCCGAAATATGAACTTTTTGTGTTCGTTCCTTTTCTGTTTTTACTTATTGTCTCGATTTGTACGCTGAGTTTTGGGAATTTTCTTGAACGATTAGGGTCGATTTTATAATAGTTTCATTAGGGGAGTTCATCTCCAAATGCTAGTCAATATGACTCATGACATATTAAAAAAAAACTTATGCCTTGTTAATATAACTTGGAAGTTCAAATTTTAATTTATTGATATAATTCACTCAATGATATGCAAATTGTTATAACGATAATTATATCATTGTCATTTTAAAGTACATTTTAATTGGTCATTCTGCTATGCCCACTTGTGAATGACTTACCATACATTAAGAGGCATTTTTGGATGTGCAGTTGTGACATAAAAGGTCAATTTTTATTCACAGCAGTCCTCGCTCAATCCTAAAGATATCGAAATCGCATAACGATAACAAAATCATTATGAGCTAATTATCCATTTTAAGTGTTTGATTAAAGGTTTTTATCTTTAAATACTTGTCAATATGACTCAGAACATATTAAGAAATGCTTACGACTTGTCAAAATATCTTGGAAGTTCAAATTTTAATTTAATGACACTATTCACATGATGATATTCAAATTGGTATAACTATAATTATATCAATGACATTTTAAAATTTTTAATTCACTCGATGATATTCATTTTAGGTATTTGATTAGAGGCGTTTATCCTAAGATACTAGTCAATACGACTTACAACACATTATGAATTGCTTATGACTTATCAATATAACTTGGAAGTTGAAATTTTAATTTAATTTAATTTAACTTGGATGTCATTTTAAAATACATCTTGAGTGATCATTCACATATGCCCACCCATGAATGGCTTACCATGCAATGTGACACATTTTTGGATGTGCAGTTGTGACATAAATGTCACTTTCTATTCACAACAGTCTAGGCTCAATCTTAAAGATATCGAAATAGTTTAATGATAATGAAGTCGTTGTGAGTTAATTATTGATTTTAGGTGTTTGATTAGAGGTGTTCATCTCTAAACACTAGTCAATACGACTCACAATATATTAAGAAATACTTATAACTTGTCAGAATAACTTGGAAGTTCAGATTTTAATTTAATGACACTATTCATTCAATGACATTCAGATATGTATAATTAAAATTTTATCAATGATATTTTAAAATGTTTATGCTATCGTTCATTTGCGCCCACCATGTCAATAGCTCGCCATACAATATTAGGTATTTTTTTGATGTGCTGTTATGACGTGAAAATTCAACATTTATTCGTGACAGTCTTCACTCAGTTTTAAAGATACTGAAATCATTATAACGATAACGAAATCATTATGAGTTAACTATCCATTTTAGGTGTTTTGATTAGAGGTGGTCACCTCTAGATATGACTCAAAACGCATTAAGAAATGCCTATGACTTGTCAGCATATCTTCGGAGTTCAAATTTTAATTTAGTGACACTGATCGCTTCAATGATATTCAAATCCTTATAACTATAATTATATCAATGTCATTTTAAAATATACTTTAAGTAGCTGTGCAGATGCGCCCACCATATGAATTGCTCACCCTATAATGTAAGGCACTTTTGGAGGTGTAGTCATGACAAGAAAGGTCCTTTTTATTCATGTCAGACTTCGCTCAATCCTAGATATATCGAAATCATTAAAATAATCGCGAAATCACTATGAGTTAATTATTCTTTTTAGGCATTTGATTAGAGGTGTTCATCTCTAGATACTAGTCAATACGACTCACAACACATTAAGAATGACTTATCACTTATCAGTGTAACTTGGAAGTTCAAATTTTAATTTAATAACCCTATTTATCGTTATAACGAAATTTTTATCGATGATATTTTAACATTTTTAAGTGGTAGTCTATATGCGTCCAACCTATAAGTGGCTTACCATACTATTTTAGGTCTTTTTTAACATGTTGTTATGACATGAAATGTTACTTTTTTATTCACAGCAGTCTTCGCTTAATCCTAAAGACATCAAAATTATTATAACGATAACGTAATTAATCGTTATCAATGAACTATTTATTTTAGCTGTTTCATTAGAAGAATTCATATCAAAAATACTAGTCAATATGACTCACAACAACTTAAGTAATGCTTGTGACTTATCAGTATAACTTCGGAGTTCAAATTTTAATTTAATGACACTATTTACTCAATGATATTTGAATCGTTATAAAGATAATTATATCAATGTCTTTTCAAAATACATTTTAAGTGGTCCTTCAGATGCGCCCACCCTGTGAACGTCACCATAAAATATTTGGAATTTTTTGAACATGCATGTAACGCCCCAAGTTTAAAAATATGATGTTATAATTTTATAAAGCATGTAAACATTTAATAGAATTGAAAGTTAAATTATATTTCGAATACTTCTATCAGCTGGTTGTTAGCAATTCAAAAATAGCTTATATGAGATAATGTGATTTTATTATTAAAGAAAAAGAATGCACAGTACGATGATATTTATAAGTCGTTAAATTTAAAATACTGTCAGTTTTAGTTAACAGTTTTATTAATCTCACAAGTGTTATAATTAAATATTTTATTAAAAGTTCACGTGGCTACTAAGAACTCATCAAATGAATAGTGTTTATCATATCAAATATTAATTCGAAGAGTGAGTCGGGAAGGGGGGAAGGAAAGAAATTAATTTGAGGAATTCACATGGCTGCCAGGATTAGCCATGCACTGCTTGTGGCAGCCATGCCAAAATGGCAACCTATGTGGCAACCATGCACAAGATGCCATGTCCTATATATAGGGGTCAACGACCCCTATTTTACTCATTTTTTCCCTTCAAGGGGCACGGGGCGTTCACTAACGCTCCAAACGAGCGGGGGTCGGGCCACCTCATATTTTAGAGGCCAACGTCTCATCAAAGGTGTTAGTACAAAATGTGAGCTTATGTTGGCAATTTTAAATTTTATTAAGTGTCAAAATGTGCTACATATTGCATGACTTATTTTTTACATGTGATATCTTTGTAAGCATGTAAATTTAATTTTAAGTCTTGGCCAAAAAGAAAAGTTAGGGCGTGTATATCATTCTTGAGACACAAGAATTTTAATTACATGCATAGTACATGTTTCCTAGTTTGAGATGTCTTGTAATTACTTTATTTAATTAGATTAATATCTATACATGACAAGTTCTAATAGGATTGGGAAATTTTTGTGTTTATGGTAAAATAGAATTCTAACTTTCCTTATTCTTTGTTTCCTATATGTATATGGTAACTCTGAGTATTGACTTGTACAAGAGTTCAAAGTGTATCCTATATATGTATTCTCTTGTAGGTCGAGAGACAACAACTCCGACGAGCCAAGCATTCTTGCATTATTCTCAAAGCTCAATTGAGAGGATAAACAAACACACTGCCATACCCCACGAGTTTTATACTTGGACTTTCATGTCTTAAAATGTGTTTGTTTGGCAACCCTTCAAAGTGCATTGATAGGAGATTAATATATATGCAAGGGACTATCCACACAAGGTTAAGAGGTTTAGACGGTCTTGTTTCCCAAGATGAATTCAGGTGATCTCTAAAAAGCTTCATATCCATTCCTGTGTGAGCACGATAGCAAAAGAAGACGAGCAGCACACCTTGTCACATGTCAAAAGTTGTGAAGAGAGAGTTTTTTTTATAAGTTTTCTTTTGAATGTTTCGTGTATATTGCGATATCACTAATTATCTTTGCTATACTAAACTCATATATGTGACAATGTATTGGTTTGTCCCGTGGCAAGGGTGCCCGTAGTTTTTCCCTTTTTAGGGTTTCTGTGTCAACATTTCTAGTGTTATTTATTTTCCTCATACATACTTGAGTTAGACATATCTAAATAGCGTTACACTTTACACCAGTTTAACTGTTTAACTAGCTAGGTAGGATACATCCTGATTAGATTTTAGAGAACCATATCTTGAAAAAAGTGGTCTCTTTTTTTTTTCTAATGGCCAACCCTTAATTTTAGTAATAGAGAGTTGCCTTTCAGACACAATATGGACAGCAATGAGTATAAATATATTAGCGGTTTAGATTTAATATTCGAAGGAAGCGTTAGGATAAGAATTAGGTAAGTTTCTTTATAATATAAGTTAAGTTATGTTTTATTTAGTTATCAGTGAATATATTTATGATTTGTGCTCGTTACTAAATTAGTAATATTATTAGTTGTGATTAATTATTGGCTTGTCTACACTGGCTAGATATTTAAAAGTGTGTAATATGAGAATTTAATATTTACATAATTTAGACCTAAGCGGATAAGTTCGGATAGCTATTGATGGTTCATGTAATGCGTTGAAGCAAAAATGCTATCGGATCTCTCGATTAGCTAATGGCTGTAAGTAACAGTTCAACTACAATGCAAAACTATAATGTTATATGCTCCTATGTGACAATGTGATATATGAAAATTTGTGGTGCCCTTACCCTACGATTGGAATGATGAATATACATGATAATTATATGGTACCGCCCGATCATGTATTGGCAATTTTGGATGTGGTATATATGTAAGTGTTTGGGCATGATACACTTGGTACTGTTGAGATATCTTAATGAGCATATCATGATGCATGCCATATGCACTCATTTAGACTGATAGAGAAGAGAACGTGCATGGGCATGAAGGTGATTGACATGAGTCGTTATTTATAATGGTGTGATCCCTATATAGTTATGCCGCATTTTGATTGGTCGTTTGAGTATATACATTTCATGTGGGGCAGTTTACCCCTGTGGATGTTGAGGGCTCAGCGACTAGTTAATTGAGTATATACACTTGACGTAGTGTTAGAAGTGCGACAGTTGATATGATTTGGCCAGGCCATTTTTATAGATATTGGTAAACGACGCTCTTCCGATCTCTTTGGCGACAGTCAAGGCATGGTAAGCCCTTGGAAACAAGACATGTGCACGCAGATGATTGGCCTTATTGATGATGAGCTCATACTATATATAAAGATATGGGCCTTTTTTGTTTGGTGGTGTGTATAACCATCGTTGCAGTTAAGTATCATGTACACGTATAGGTATGCCGTTGCTTGCTCAACATTAGCTCATATATGGTTTTGCATTGCAGGTGTTATAATACAAGTAACATAGGTTGGTGACAACTCTAAATGACCAGAGGACTTTGTACCGGAAACTTGACTGTGGTAATATGGATCTACCACAAGGGACACTATAAATAAAGGTTATAAACCTGCTGAAGTAAAAGATTTACTATTTCATGAAGACAAAACAATTTATAAAATCAGTCCTCAACCTTCCCCTTTAAGTAAACTTTGTTTCTCATCTAATAAATGTAATAATTTTATTATATATCATTCTTTGAATATAGTTAAGAATATTTTAGAAAAAAAAAGTTTTATTTGACTTTTCAACTACTAAATTACTATAACTTATTCCTTGCGGAATATTTTGATGAAATAGTTTACCTTTTATCGAGAATCAGAAATATTAAAATATTTGAGGTGCTGCAGCGTAGTTATGGCATTAATGGTCACTTTTTATTCATGGCAGTCTTCACTCAATTCTAAAGATATTGAAAGATCGTTATAACGATAACAAAATTGTTATGAGTTAATTATTCATCTTAGGTGTTTGACTAGACGTGTTCATGTCTAATACTTGTCAATACGATTCATAATATATTAAAAAATGCTTATGGCTTATCAGAATAACTAGAAAATTCAAATTTTAATTTAATGGCGCTATTCACTCAATAATATTCAAATCAGTATAATAAAAATTAAATCAATGACCTTTTAACATTTTTAAGTGATCGTCCATTTGCGCCCACTATATGTATAGTTCACCATACAATATTAGGAATTTTTTGACATGCTGTTATGGCATGAAAGTTCGATTTTTATTCATGGTAGTCTCCAGTTAAAGATATCAAAATCGTTATAATGATAATAAAATCATTATGAGTTAACTATCCATTTGAGATGTCTTCATTAGAGGTGTTCATCTCTAATACTAATCAATACGACTCATACCACATTAATGATATAGTTCACTCAATGATATTCAAATCGTTATAACATTATAAGTGGCTGTCCAGATGCTCACACCTTGTGAACGGCTCACCATACAATATGAAGCACTTTTGGATGTGTAATCATGACAAGAAAGGTCCTTTTTATTCACGTCAATCTGAAAGATATCGAAATCTTTAAAACAATAACGAAATAAATCCTTTGCTCAATCCGAAAGATATCGAAATCTTTAAAATGATAACGTAATCATTATGAATTAATCATCCTTTCTAGGTATTTGATTAGAGGTGTTCATCTCTAGATATTAGTCAATACTAGTCGCAACACATTAAGAATTGCTTATCGCTTATCTGTATAACTTGAAAGATGAAATTTTAATTTAATGACACTATTCACTCAATGATATTCATATCATTATAACGAAAATTAAATCAATGACATTTTAAAATTTTTAAGTGACTATACAAGATCAGGTATTTTTTAACGTGCTGTTATGACATGAAATGTCACTTTTATTCACAGCAGTCTTCACTCAGTCCTAGTAATATGGAAATCATTATAACGATAACTTAATCGTTATAAGTTAACTATTCGTTTTAAGTGTTTCATTAGAGGAGTTCATCTCCAAATTCTAATCAATATGACTCATAACATACATTTTAAGATTCTGTCCAACTGCGCCCACCTTATGAACGCTCACCATACAATATAAGGCACTTTTGGACGTGTAGTCATCACAAGAAAGGTAACTTTAATTCATGTCAAGTTTTGCTGAATCTAAAACTATCAAAATCTTGAAAACGATAACGTAATCGAATTAGTTATCCTTTCTAAGCATTTGATCAAATGTGTTCATCTATAGATATTAGTCAAAACTAGTCACAGTATATTAAAAATTGCTTATCACTTATCAGTATAACTTGGAACTTGAAATTTTAGTTTAGTGACACTACTCACTCAATGATATTAATATCGTTATAATGAAAATTAAATCAATGACATTTTAAAATTTCTAAGTGATCGTCCATATGCGTCTAACTTATAAACAGCTGACCATACAAGATTAGCTATTTTTTAAAGTGATGTGATGACATGAAATGTCACTTTTTATTCACAATAATCTTATCTCAATCCTAGTGACATCGAAATCTTATAACGACAGCGCAATCGTTATAAGTTAACTATTCATATTAGATGTTTCATTAGAGAAGTTCATCTCCAAACACTAGTCAATATGACCATAACACATTAAGAAACACTTACGACTTGTCAATATAACTTGGAAGTTCAACTTTTAATTTATTGACATAATTCACTCAATGATATTCAAATTTTTTTAACCATAATTATATCATTGTTATTTTAAGGTGCATTTTAATATGTCGTTCTGATGTGGCCACTTGTGAAAGGCTTACCATACAATATAAGGTATTTTTAGATGTGCAGTTGTGACATAAATGGTCAATTTTTATTCACAGCACTCTTCGTTCAATCCTAAAGATATCAAAATCGTTATAACGAGAATGAAATTGTTATGAGTTAATCATCTATTTTAGGTGTTTGATTAGAGGTATTAATCGCTAAATACTAGTCAAACATCTCACAATACATTAAAATTAAAAATGCTTATGACCTGTCAGAATAATTTGAAAGTTTAAATTTTAATTTAATGACACTATTTGCTCAATGATATTCAAATTGTTATAAATATAATTATATCAATGTCATTTCAAAATACATTTTAAGTGACCGTCGAGGTGGGCTTTAAAATACATTTTAAGTGGCCGTCGAGATGCTCCCACCCTTTTTATTCATGGCAGGCTTCGCTAAATCTTAAAGATATCGAAATCATTATAATGGTAATCGTTATGAGTAAATTATTCTTTTCAGATATTTGATTAGAGGTGCTCATCTCTAGATAATAGTTAATACGACTCACAACACATTAAGAATTGTTTATGGCCTATCAGTATAACTTGGAAGTTAAAATTTTAATTTAATAATACTATTCCTCAATCATATTCAAATAGTTATAACGATAATTATATAAATGTCGTTTTAAAATACATTTTAAGTGGTCTTCCAGATGCGTACGCCTTGTGAACAGCTCACCAAACAATATATGGCATTTTTAGACGTGCAGTTATGACATTAAAGGTCTTTTTTATTCACGGTAGTCTTCGATCAATCCTAAAGATATCGAAATAGTTATAACGATAATGAAATTGTTATGAGTTAATTATCATTTTTTGGTATTTGATTAGAGATGTTCATCTCTCGATACTTGTCAATCTGACTCGCAATAAAGATTGCTTTTGACTTATCAGTGTAACTTAGAAGTTCAAATTTTAATTTAATGACATTATTCACTCAATGATATTCATATCTTTATAACGAAAATTATATAAATGACATTTTAAAATTTTTAAGTGGTCATCCATATGTGCCTACCATGTAAACGGCTCACCATACAAAATTAGGTATTTTTTGATGTGTTGTTATGACATGAAAGGTCACCTTTTAATCACAACAGCCTTCATTCATTCTTAAAGATATCAAAATCGTTATAATCTTAATGTAATTTTTATAAGTTAACTATTCATTTAAGGTGTTTCACTAGGAAACGATTATGATTTGTCAGTATAACTTAGAAGTTCAAATTTTAATTTAATGACACTATTCAAACAATGATATACAAATCATTATTATAATAATTATATCAATGTTTTTTTAAAATACATTTTAAGGAGTCGTTTAAATGCGCTCACCTTGTGAACGGCTCACCAGACAATATGATGCATTTTTGAATGTACTATTATGACAAAAATTGTCACTTTTTATTCACAACAGTCTTCGCTCAATACTAAAGATATCGAAGTCCTCATGTGTTAATTATTCATTTTAGGTGTTTGATTAGTGGGGTTTATCCCTAAATACTAGTCAATACTGCTCAGAACACATTAAGAAATGGTTATGATTTGTCAGAATAACTTAAACTTCTAATTTTAATTTAATGAACTATTCAGCAATGATATTCAAATTGGTATACTGAAAATTATATCAATAATATTTTAAAATTTTTAAGTGCTTGTCCATATGCGACCACCACATGAACAACTCACCATACTATATTAGGCATTTTTTGACGTTTTGTTATGACATGAAAAGTCAATTTTTATTCGCGATAGTCTTCAATTAAAGATATCAAAATTGTTATGACGATAACGAAATCGTCATGAGTTAACTATCCATTTTAGCTGTTTTCATTAGAAGTGTTCATAAATAATACTAGTCAATACATACACGACGCTCTTCCGATCTCACAACATATTAAGAAATGCTTATGACTTGTCAATATAACTTGAAAGTTCAAATATTAATTTAATAGAACTATTCACTGAATAATATTCAAATAATTGTAATGATAATTATATCAATGTTATTTTAAAATACATTTTAAGTGGCTGTCTAGATACGCCAACCCTATGAACGGCTCGCCATACCATATGAGGAACTTTTGGATGTGCAGTCATGCATGGCAAGAAAGGTCCTTTTTATTCACAGTAGGCTTTGCTCAATCATAAAGATATCGAAATCGTTAAAACAATAACAAAGTCCCTACGTGTTAATTTTCCTGTTTAGGTATTTGATTAGAAGTGTTCATCTCTAGATATTAGTTAATACGACTCACAACACATTAAGAATTGCTTATGACTTATAACTTGAAAGTTCAAATTTTAAATTAATGACACTATTCACTCAATGTTATGCAAATCGTTATAACGATAAGTATATCAATGTTAGCTTAAAATGCATTTTAAGTGGACAGCCATATACGTCCACCTAGTGAATGGCTTACCAGACAATATGAGGCACTTTTACGTGTAGTTATGAGAAGAAAGGTCCATTTTATCCATCACAGTCTTCGTTCAATCGTAAAGATCTTGAAATCGTTATAGTGCTAACAAAATGTTTTTGAGTTAATTATACCTTTTAGGTATTTGATTAGATTTGTTCATCTCTAGTTACTAGTCAATATGACTCACAACATACTAAGAATTGCTTATTACTTGATAATATGACTTGGAAGCTCAAATTTTAATTTAATGGCACTATTGGCTCAATAATATTCATATCGTTTTAACGAAAATTATATCAATGACATTTTAAAAATTTAAGCGGTCGTCCAATCTACGACCACACCATAAACGGCTCGTTGTACAACGTTAAGCATTTTTTGATGTGCCGTAATGACATGAAAGGTTACTTTTTATTCATAGCAATCTTCAGTTAATCTTAAAAATATCAAAATTGTTATAACGATAACGTAATCGTTATGAGTTAACTATTTGTTTTAGGCGTTTCACTAGAGCAGACCATCTCCAAAATACAAGTCAAAATGACTTACAACACATTAAGAAAAGCTTATGACTTGTCAGAATAACTTGGAAGTTCAAATTTTAATTTAATGACACTATTCACTCAATGATATTCAAATCATTATAAAGATTATTATATCAATGTCTTTTTAAAATACATTTTAAGTGGTCATTCAGATGCGTCCACCCTCTGAACAGCCCACCATACAATAAGAGAAATTTTTGAACATGCAGTTATGACATGAAATGTCACTTTTTACTCATGGTGGTCTTTGCTTAATTTTTATAAAAATATCGAAATCGTTGAAACGATAACGAAATCGTTATGAGTTAATTATCCATTTTAGATACTTGACTAGATGTATTTATCTCTAAATACTAGTCAATACAAGTGATAATATATTAAGAAATACCTATGACTTGTCAGAATAATTTGGAAGTTCAAATTTTAATTTAATTACACTATTCACACAATGATATTCAAATTGGTATGACAAAAATCATATCAATGACATTTTAAAATTTTTAAGTGCCGTCCATATGCGCCCACCCTGTGAATAGCTTATCAAACAATATTAGGCATTTTTTGATGTGTTGTTATGACATGAGAGGTCAAGTTTTATCCACAGCAGTCTTTGCTCAACTCAAAAGATATCGAAATGATTATAACGATAACGAAATTGTTATGAGTTAACTATTTATTTTAAGGGTTTCATTCGAGGTGTTCATCCCTAAGTACTAGTCAATATGACTCACAACAAATTAAAAAACACTTATGACTTGTCAATATAACTTGGAAGTTCAAATTTTAATTTAATAGCACTATTAATCACTCAACAATATTCAAATCGTTATAACTATAATTATATCAATGTCATTTTAAAATACATTTTAAGTAGTCGTTTTGATGCACCCTCCTGCGAACTATTTACCATATAATTTGATGCATTTTTCATTCTGCGGTTGTGTCATAAAAGGTCACTTTTTATTCACAGCAGTCTTTATTCAATTCTAAAGATATCGAAATTATTATAACGATAAGGAAACTTTTATGAGTTAATTATCCATTTCAGGTGTTTGAGTTGAGGCATTCATCTCTAAATACTAGCTAATGTGACTCATAACACATTAAGAGATACTTATGACTTGTTAGAATTAGTTGGAAGTTCAAATTTTAATTTAATGACAATATTCATACAATGATATTTAAATCCGTATAACCAAAATTATATCAATGATATTTTAAAATTTTTAAGCGGTAGTCCATATACGCCCACCATGTTAATAGCTCATCATTCAATATTAGGCATTTTTTTTGATTTGTTATGACATTAAAGGTCAATTTTATTCGCGACAGCCTTCCCTCAATTTTAAAGATATCGGAATTATTATAATGATAACAAAATCGTTTTGAGTTAACTGTCCATTTTAGGTGTTTTCATCTCTAATACTAGTTAATACGACTCACAGTACATTAAGAAACGCTTATGACTTGTCAATGTAACTTGAAAATTCAAATTTTAATTTAATGATAATGTTCACTCAATGATATTTAAATCATTATAACTATAATTATATCAATGTCATTTTAATATTTTAAGTGACTGTCCTGATGCGCCCACCTTATGAATATGAGGCACTTTTGGACGTGCACTTATGACATGGAAGGTCCTTTTTTATTCACGACAGTCTTTGCTCTATCCTAAAGATATCGAAATCGTTATAATGATAACATAATTGTTATGAGTTACAATTCATTTTAAGTGTTTCATTAGATGTATTCATCTCTAAGTGCTAGTCAATACGACCCACAACACATTAAGAAACACTTATGACTTGTCAGTGTAACTTGGAAGTTCACATTTTAATTTAATGAAATTATTCACTCAATGATATTCAAGTCGTTATAATGATAATTATATCAATGTCATTTTAAAATACATTTTAAGTGGTCGTTCTAATGCGCCCACCTGTGAATGGCTTACCATTAAATATGAGGCATTTTTTGATGTGCAGTATTGACATAAAAGGTCACTTTTTATTCATGTCAGTCTTTACTCAATCCTAGAGATATCGAAATCTTTATAACGATAGCGAAATCGTTATGAGTTAATTATCCATTTTAAGCGTTTGATTGGAGGTGTTCATTTCTATATACTAGTCAATACGACTCATAACACGTTAAGAATGCTTATGACTTGTTAGAATAATTTAGAAGCTCAAATTTTAATTTAATGACACTATTCGTTCAGTGATATTCAAATGGTTATAATGATGGTTATATCAATGTCATTTTAAAATACATTTTAAAAGATTGTTGAGATGTGGCTACCCTGTGAATGGCTCACCATACAATATGATGTACTTTTGGACAAGTAGTTATAACATGAAATGTCCTTTTTATTCATGGCAGGCTTTGCTCAATTAATCTTAAAGATATCGGAATCGTTACAATGATAACGAAATTGTTATGAGTTAATCATCCTCTTTAGGTATTTGATTAGAGGTGGTCATCTTTAGATGCTAGTCAATAGGACTCACAAAATATTAAAAATTGCTTATGACTTATCTGTATAACTTGGAAGTTCAAATTTTAATTTAAAAATTGCTTATGAGTTAACAATTCATTTTAAGTGTTTTACTAGATGTATTCATATCTAGCTATCAGTCAATATGACTCACAACACATTAAGAAACACTTATGACTTGTCAATGTAACATCTAAGTTCACATTTTAATTTAATGAAACTATTCACTCATTGATATTCAAGTCGTTATAAAAATAATTATATCAATGTCATTTTAAAATACATTTTAAGTGGTCATTCTGATGTACCCACCTGTGAACGGCTTACCATTGAATATGAGGCATTTTTAGATAGATGCAGTATTGACATAAAAGGTTATTTTTTATTCACGCCAGTCTTTGCTCAATCTTAAAGATATCGAAATCTTTATAACGTTAGCGAAATTATTATAAGTTAATTATCCATTTTAGGTGTTTGATTAGAGTTTTTCATTTCCATATACTAGTCAACACGAGTCATAACACATTAAGAATGCTTATGACTTGTCAGAATAATTTGGAACTTCAAAATTTATAACATTAACGAAATTATTATGAGTTAATTATCCATTTTAGGTGTTTGATTAGAGTTGTTTATTTCCATATACCAGTCAACACTAGTCATAACACATTAGGAATGCTTATGACTTGTCAGAATAATTTGGAACTTCAAAATTTAATTTAATGACACTATTCGCTCAGTAATATTCAATTAGTTAGAACAATTATATAAATGTCATTTTAAAATAATTTTAAGTGGTCATCGAGATGTGCCCACCCAATGAATGGCTCACTGTACACTATGAGATACTTTTGGACGTGCAGTTATGACATGAAATGTCCTTTTTATTCACGATAGGTTTCACTCAATCCTAAAGATATCGGAATCGTTACAATGATAACGAAATTGCTATGAGTTGATTATTCTATTTAGGAATTTGATTAGAGGTGTTCATCTCTAGATACTAGTCAATAGGACTTACAACATATTAAGAATTGCTTATGACTTATCTGTATAATTTGAAAGTTCAAATTTTAGTTTAATGATACTATTCACTCAATGATATTCATATCGTTATAACCAAAATTATATCAATGACATTTTAAAAGTTTTAAGTGGTAATCTATATCCATCCACCTTGTGAACGGCTCACCATACAACATTAGGTATTTTTGGACGTGCTTTTATGACATGAAAGGTCACTTTTTATTCAGTGTAGTCTTCGCTCAATTCTAAAGATATCGAAATCGTCATAACGATAATATAATCGTTATAAGTTAACAATTCATTTTAAGTGTTTCATTAGATGTGTTCATCTCTAAATACTAGTCAATACAACTCATAACACATTATCTTGTACAGAAGCTCTAATTGTACAATTTGATGTACCAATTTATTACAATTTTATCCTCGATTCTTTGTATAAATTGTGGATTAAAAGTTTCTATACAACTATCCAAATGGTCGAATTGGTTTAATTTTCCTGAATTCCATGTGTCATATAACCTGGAGAAAGTTCCAAGTTCCACACCTTGTAACCATGACATCTTGAACAAGATATTCAATTTCCAATGTGTTTCAATTCCCTAGTCGAAACTTTTGATGTTTTGAAAATCCTTCTGCAGTAATATTGTCGATTTATATACATGTCATCACATAGACTAGATCCTAACTTGTAACATGAGGAAAATAAACACTTAAATCACATCTTCAGCTTCTTTCTGGCCACTGTTGTTTGTATGAGTTGCTTATTTCATTGGATCCAACCATGTATCAGTTCGTTTCCCATTAAATCTCCTAAAAGTTGCCATCATCCTTCAATGCAATTATTTATTACTTTCAATTGCTTGTGATCTTACACCTTCAAGTGAGCATAGAAATTTACTAATTATATTCTTTTATCCAGTCTAATTGAAGCGCAGTTGTTTTGGTTTTTTGCTAATGTCGCCTTCACAAAATTTTGGTAAGGGATTCAAGAGTTAAAGCATTCCAATTTACTTAAATCCTGCCTCAATTCCCATTAATTCTTATCATTGATCATGATGAGTCTAGAAACTCAGAACTATGAGTACTTGCAAGAGTCTTATTGCTAGAATTGCTTATAAACATACAACTAGTGGACCTGAAGTCCTATTTGTATATAATTAGAACCATGAGGTAAATATGAAATAAGAAAGTTAAATGATGGCTGATTTGTGTGACATTTGCTGCCGAAATCTTGGAAATGAGATACCGTAATAGTTTACAAGACAAAGGGATATAAGATCGTTACAAAAGACGACAATATATATATATCCATGAATTGAACGAATTAAGCATGGTGTTATATGAAATTTGAAGGAATGAGTAAACTAGAAGAATACAATTATGGTTAAAATTTTCATTTTAAGTCTCATAAAAACTTTAGAGACATATGAGATACCGTAATAGTTTACAAGACAAAGGGATATAAGATGGCTACAAAAGAGGACAATATATATCCATGAATTGAACAAATTAAGCATGGTGTTATATGAAATTTGAAGGAATGAGTAAACTAGAAGAATACAATTATGGTTAAAAATTTCATTTTAAGTCTCATAAAAACTTTAGAGACATGATATCATGATCCATTATAAGATTAAAGACCATTTAAGTTGATTATGAAAAAGGGTAGTAGATGTGAAATTGAAAGTAGGAAGACTACAATATCAGAGAAATTGAATACTAATATATGTGAATATAACTGGTGTGTTGTGAATGAATTATATAAGTCAGAAATGAAATCTAAAAGAAGGAAGAAGATTTTGATTTATGGGAAAAAGATCTAGTTAAGATATTGGGTAAATGGTACAAGTGTTATACGACATTCTATTAGCAAAGGGCACTGGAGAAACCATGTTACCTTAGTAGCTGCAACTTTACAGATCTTTTTAAATTAAATTTCAAGGATGAAATTCTCTTGAAGGGAGTAAGATTGTAACATCCTAGTTTTGTACCTCTATGCCTCGTTTCTTGTCGCAAAGGAGAATGCAGGAAATAAATTAAATTACAGTAAGATGAAGAGAAGTCGAACCTGTTATAAGTTGCAATGTTATTTTTAAAAAAAAAATAGTCTTGTAATATTTTTAGAAGGTAATACTGTGTAGTTTTGTGTTGGACTAATTTAAATAAAAACTAAAAGCTAGGGACCAAATAAGTAAGAATAAAAGTTGTTAAAAAAAGAAAAATTAGAAACAAGCAAAGTCGGTTAAATGGTGACCGACTCCGCTTGACCCCATATATATAATATGTATTATAAAAAATAATAATAATGAGAAAGAAGAAAGCAACAAAGCAGAAGCAAGATTGCTTCTGCTGAAATCTTACCAAAAAAAAAAAAAAAATGAAAGAAGCTTGGGACAACAAGATGGAGAAAGAATTCCAACAAGTATGTGTTATTTGTTTTAAGTTTTAATTTATATAAGTTTAAGATATAGTTTTCATTTAAGGTTTATAGAATTCCTTGTGATATTAACACTAAAACCGTGGAATAAGTTTTTTTTTTATAAGTTAAGGAATATGAATTTTAGCTTAGATATAAAAGACATAAGAAGTTTGGTGTGTGTGTCTATATATTCATCAATTAGTGTAGGAAATTTTGCTTAAAATGATAAGAATTATTGTGATGTTTTAGTGATAATTAAGGATTAAGTAGTACAGGATACTATAATCATTTATAAAAATATACGAAGTCTAAAATAAATGCAAGGAATGAACAATTTCATATTAAATAGAAAATGTAGAAATTTTGTTTAAAGGTTAAGAATTTATGTCATTTATTAATTCTAGTGTGAATTTGAGACTTTAGTATACGATATTATTATAAACCTTAAGATGTAAATTTTTTGTTTAGAAGTTATGAAATTTTTATGAACATGCATATTAGGTTGTAATTTTATTACTATAAGTTTTAATGGCATGGGATTATTCTTTACTTATGAAATTTGAGGCTCATGTTAGTGTAAGAAGTTATGATAGGTCAATAGAGGGATGAAAAATTATATGAAGGAAATTAGCTAAATTTTTTAGATAAGTTAGTGTTATGGTTTTATGTAGTGATATCATGATAAATTGAAAACTATGGTAAAGTGAAAACTTTATTGAGGCAAGGAATAAATGCAAAGAAAGGGGCAACTTAATGTTTAAGAGTAAATATTGGAATTTAACTAAACGTTAAGAATTGGTGATTTTGTTGTTTTTAGTGGGTAACTGAGACTTTAATTTGTGATACTACTACAATTGTTTAAATGAAGTAAAGATGAGAATAATTATAAGAAAGGGACAACCATATATCTATTGGAAAATCTTGAAGTATTTAATGGAATAGAGGGCTTGAAATCTAAAACGAAATTTCATGTTGATAAAACTAGGTGAGCTAGAAAATCTTTAACTAGTAAATAAATAAGAAAGAAGAAGATAAATAGAATTGACTAAGTAAAAGAATTGGGTTATATGTGTGAATTGAGAAATAGAAGAAAATTAGATGTTAAGTAGAATTTTTATATAAATATCACAGGAAATGCTAAGGATCAAAGGAAATGAAACACGAAAGGATGCTACTTAATTGGTGAGTGGAATTCTTCTCTTTTCTTTCTAAATGAAAATTTATTATGATTTGATTTTAGTTGAATTTGAAATGTTTCATGATCCCCTTGTGTTTACTTGAAACTTCCCAAAGGTTGATATTTTCCTTAGAGGAACTTATATGAATTTTTATATGAAATGATGCTTCATGATTTTTAGACAAATGTTTGATTTGAAATATGATTTATGATATATGAAAACCCCCAAATTTATATCCAATGTTATGAATATATCGCCTATGGGTGAAGGGGGCCTATGTCTCAAGCTGTTAATACAATACGCCGCCCAGACGAAGGGGCCTAATATGTTAGCTATGACTCAAGTTAGTTGTTGTGCCACCTAGGGCGAAGGGATCATAAGATACCTATAGCCCAGCTGGTGTATAGGGGTGTATGACGAAAAATGAAAATGACTACATGATAACATGAGATTATGGATACTCGTAAGGGTGAATTTTATGATGATTATTAAATGAAAGGATGTTCATGATGTTCTCTAATATGTAATGATTTTATCAATGTTGATGTTATGCAGGAATTATATCTCAAATTATGAAAGTCCCACATTGACTTTTACATTTTATTCGAGATTTTACAAAAGTTATATTTCGACTTTTCAAAGCATGTTTAATTACAAAACTCCACTCATTTGGCTTATTAGCTTATATGTTTTTTCAATGATTTTCTTACCAGGTGATAGCAATTGGAGTTCCGACAACTCGTTATAGCCGAGCCTGCTATTTCAAGAATTCGAGCCACCATATAGAATTTATTATAAGGTTTGTTGTTATTATGATTTATAGACTTGAGATGGTTAAACTTACTAGTATATATTAGGAATCTGTGTGAATCATACTTGGTTTAGTATATTTATTCATATAGGAAGTATGGTTACTTCTAATTAATGACAATTGTCATATTTTAACATGTTAATAGATTTGATGTTAGGAGTTATACAGGCTGATTTTGTTATTAAATTGGGAGAGAAATTAGCAAAAATTTTCTAGGATAATTAGTATGTGTACGAGCCTTGACTGTAAATTCTAACTTCTAGTTGGAATTTATCGTTAGCGCATGTCACACTTCAAGTAAAGTAGAAGTACTAAAAGTGGGGTGTGTCAGTTACAGTGTAATTTTGTTTTGATAATAAAATCTGATATTTCTTTAGGCATTGAAGCTTTTGAAGGCATCACTGCATACCAGCAAGGTTTATCTACTGTTTTCCTAAAGGATAAATGTGACCAGAATAATGTTTCCATTTCAACAACAGCCGAAGATATCACTATCACTGCTATATATAAGAGACATAAGGTCAAAATCAATTGACAAGGTCAAAATCATCAACATAATAAAATCATCAACATAGTACGAGGGTATTTTTATAACACCATACGCAAACGTGGATGAGGATCTTGAGGTTTTGTCAATTCATCCATCAATAGAAGGTTGATGGCACCATAAATTACCATATGTTGGTGTTAGAAAATTTTCATATAGAATTGTGAGTATGGTAGTTATCTAGAAATTATTCAAGTTGTATCCTACCTAGCTACTTAACAATTAATCTGGTGTAAAATGTAACGCGACCTAGATATGTCTAGCTCGGGTATGTATGAGGAAATTAAAAACACCAGAATTGTTGACGCAGAAACCCAACTGAGAAAACTGCGGGCACCTTTGCTATGGGACAAACAATCCAGTAATACAGATAAGAGTTTAGTACAGTTTGAGAGATTTAGTGATATCGCAATAGACACTAAACATTCAAAAGGAAAAACTTATAAAAGAAACTCCTTTCTTTATGCCTTTTGACATGTGGCAACGTGCACTGCTCTTGTCCTCTCGCTATCACGCTCACACAGGAACGTACATCAAGCCTCCTAGAATCCACCTGGACTCATCGTGGGAAACAAGAACTCCTAACACTCTTCAATCTTGAGTGAATCGTCCATCGCTCATATGTGATCTTCAATCAATACACTATGTAGGGTCTTGCCAAACAAACACGATTTTAGAACATTTAAGTTCGGTTGCAAGTATGAACTCGTCGGTTTTTGGTTGTGTGTTTGTCTCCCTTTTTGTGGTCGAGCTCTCAAAATATTGCAAGAATAATTATGCTCGTCTCGATCTACTTTTATCTCGACCTACAAGAAGAATATATATGATAGGTCTTTGAATTCTTGTGCAGTACAAGAATTAAAATTACCAAATACAAGTAGAATAAGGATAAGGCAAGTTAGAATTCTTATATTCTATAAATACGAAACTTACCTAATTCTATTAGAATTTGACATGCATGAGTTTTAATCTAATCAAATAAGGAAACTTGAATTCAACAAGAATTAGGAAGCATTGAAACATAGCATGTAACTAAAATTCTTGTGCCTCAGGAAAGGTACAAATGCCCCAACCTTTCTTTTTAGCTTATACACGATTTTACTTAGAATATGCATGCTAAAATAATATAACACATTACACAAGTCATGCATAATAAGTCACAAATATTTTAACACTTAGTAAAAATTAGGAATGCCAAAAATCAAATGAATTTTGTGCTAACAAGAATCTTAATATAAGCGGGATTAAATTGATATAGCTTAAGAAGTTTTATTAAGAGATTTATTTCTACTATTAGACTTTCAGCGAACTTTTTTATCACCTATAAAAAATATTATTTTAATTTCATGACTTTATTTATACTAAAAAATCTATTTTCTTTGATCAAAACTCATGTTGTCTAATGGAATTATTTTCCAAATTCTTGGTTAACAGTTCAATTTCCCTCCCTGACAATCCTTTTTGTAATTAAAAAAAAAGAAAAGAAAAAGGAAAAAAAATCTATCTTCTTCCTCTTCTTCTTCTATTTGATGATGTAAATTTTAAAATTGTACAACCTTTTATTGAACTTACTATCAAATTTTTATAAAAAGTTTCCTTAAATTGCGCGGGCATAATGCTAGCAAAATAAATTATAAGAACTTCATAGATATCTCTATTTGCGTGTGTACGCGCACTACAAAAAAGTTAAAGGTTAAATAGTTTGATTCTCGACTAAATAATTTTATATTTTTTGTACTGCTCCATTTCAGATCTACTTAATTTCAACTACAAATTCCATAACGAAATTTCCACCATTTCTTTCTCCAATAGTAAAACAAATGCTAAATTTGATAAAGAAAGACTAAAGGCTTCACAAGATAAAATAGTTAGAAGGAGCAAATTGTTGGGAATGGCCACATGTTTAACCCTTAAATGCCGTCAACTTTCTCGTGGACACATGTTCTCAAGTGCCTGCAAAACACAACATTTTATTCCGTTATGCTGTCCAATCAAGAAACAGTCCGCTTAGATAAAGCCATTTCAAAATACTAATTAATTTACTTTTGAGACAAATTATTAATTAATTAATTAATTATAAATATGTTATAGCAGCCTCAGCCTTGGAGTCATGTTCTTGAAAATGTAATGTCAATGGACCACTATATTCTATGGATAGCTTTATTATTTTGTAACAATGTTACTTTCAAGTTGACAAGATTGTGTACCTACGTGTGCAATTTATGGCATGGTAGATTTCAATTGTTCGACAGTATTACGGGATTCAGATCTATTTTTTATATTAAAGTTTGGATGTCTATTTTAAAAGGCTCATTCCAAGTTATAATTTGTTGGTCAGTAATTTGATATTCATATAGTGTGGAATTTATCCCTTAATATCTATATGTCTCAAAATGGTTTTTCGTTAGAGCAAACCAAATGTTGGTATCTAAGTGCTCATTCTTGATCGTCTTAATTAGTTGGAATTGTTCATAATTTGGAGTTTAATAAACTCCAGTTTCTTATTCAAGATCGGAGACCTATTTTAAAAGTGATTTTAGTGATTTTATTTTAATTATTGATTTCATATTTATTTGATATTGGGGATTTATTGTTAAACACTCTAGATGGCGGGCTAAAAAAAAATCCTCAGAAACATCATTATTATTGATCCATTGTAGCAGCCTCAATCTTGTGGTCATTTCATGTTCTGGAAAATGAAATGTAAATGGTCCTCTATTGTTTATTACAAGTTGAGAAGAATGTATAAATACCTACTTGCATTGCATGGTAGTACGTTCCGGTACTCGACGATGTTAAAAGGATTCATATTTACGTCGAGTAGATGGTCTGTGGTGATGAGCCGCTTCTATCACGAAAACAACTCAATCTAGTCTTGTTATAGTATCACCCAGATGACACCTTATGGCGCCATTTGTTGGCGCAAAGGTGGGCAAACAACTCATACACGACAATTAGGAGTCAGTTTTTTTATTGATTCATTTAGAAAGTGGCTCATAGATGATGCTATAAACACTTACCTGAGTATTGAAAATTTTCAGTACATTTATACTAATAATGTTCATTAACTTTATTAAGAATTCTTCTATCCTAAACCCACAACTGGCATATTGTTTCTCGTTAACTTTATAGTAACTTTTTGAATTAGAGAAAAGAAAAGGGAGAAAACGAAGTAGTTGGGGATTGTTAGCCGCCATGGGGCCTGATTTGTATGTGGATTTTGTTGAAGTCACCATCCATAATTACAGTAACGAACGGTACATAATAAATTCAAAAGATCTAAGGCCACCAAGCTGGAAATTACTTGTCCCATTTTTATAGCTTCAATTTCTACCAAATTAGATCCATTGAATCATCCTTTTTTGGACTTTTCTCCCTTGTGAGCATTGAAATGCTTTTATGTAATGATTGCAGCGTAAATTATACAAATCGAGCATTTGAGTTTATACAAGCATGTTTGATCATATTAAGAAACAAAAACGTGTAGAAGAATATATAAATCAAACTTGATGTACTTTTTGTATAAGTTCAGTCGACAGGGTAGACAGCACAATTTAACAAACTGAATTTTACTGGTTGAAATTGGGAGAGCTATATATACAAGTCGATCGAGCCCACACTAAGGAAATGGACAATCTATAAAATATGAAGTAAGGAAGAGACGTGCCTTGTGACATAATCCAACTGGTAGAGATCCCAATTATTTTCCTCAAATGATATCGGTTGACTAATAGAATTTAAAATTGAGTTAGGATCATTTTAAATTTATAGTATTAGTTCCCACTTCGCATGCATATATATGCGGAGGAACGAAAAGAAAAATTATTGCGTGCCAATTTGTCCGTATTAAGTTGGGGACAATAATTATGTAGGGTTTAACGCACCTAATTATGCTTACGTGACCATGCAAGAAATTTTTATTTTCCTAAATTTTGTTAATTATATTAAAATTTGGTGACATTATTAATATGAAAAGTAACTAAAACCCTTAAATGTTGGCTACTTATATTTATTTATTCACGTTGGAATTTGTTCTTTATCATGATGCCCTTATCAGATGATGGCTCGTTCGATAAGATCAATCTTGAAAATTGTGTTCATTATGATTTTTTTTTTTATTTTATGGAATTGTTGGTTCGAGTTTAATGTTAGCATTTTATTTTAAGAGGCTACTCATGTTAAAAGTAGTCCAAACCCTCATATGTTAATTAATATTTTGATACTTAAGAGATGTGAGAATTTTCCCTTAGAGCATTCTCATAATTAATGTTCGGGTCTCCTAACAAAACCAAATAGTGTTCATATTTGAGGGGAGAGCCATTTGGATGGGGGAAAAACCCATTTGATGGGCCAAATTTGGCCCCAAATTTAAAGAATTCCCCCTCCAACTGTTGGTCCCAGAAATATTATATAAATCAAAAATATTCCATCAGGTGTCTTATTTTAATTTTATAGACAAACAATTATTTAATTGAAGGTGAAACATTTTGAATTTTGTGACAATGAAAAATTAAACAGGAGCAAAATTTATCGTCCAGTGTAACAAAATGAGATTTCAATTTTTATTTTCACGTACATGTACAATTCCAAAGCCATTTAAAAAATATAAATGGTGACATTAAATCCATAACCACCAACGTCTTCATGTAAATAATAGGTACGGATTATCCTTAAATATAAATATATATTATAAGAAATGGCAAAATTAAGTTCATATGATAAACCCAAAAACCAAAAAACCTATACCCATATTCCCCCACCCCAAAGTTTTCCACTTATAATTATCTGGAAACGGGTTTTTCCCCCCCAGTTTTTTCCACTTGGGTTTTTTCCCTTTGGCTTTTTAGCTAGGAATGCTCTTAAGATGCCTCACAAGCTTGTTATTGTCTTATTATCTGAATTTTTATTTACTATCAAATTTTAGCATAACTTTTTGTAGCTTTGGTATTTTATGTGGTGATTACTGGATTAGCATCAACTATCAATACAAATGTAGTTATTTTCCTTTCTTTAGTTGTGTTTGATCGTCATTTTTCTTATCACATCCAGGCTTATACACCTTTGAATTTATTGCATCTAGAACATTATAAACGTGTTATATCATATATATGCCTTAAGATTGGGTCTACAAGAACGAGACAAAAATGAACAAAATTTCAAGAAATTGTAAAAATGTTTAATGATTAATTAATTAATTAATCAATTAAAAGATGGCATTAAGAAGTGAGTCATGTGAGTCTGCCACATATTATAAATTATTTAACTTTATTTAGTTCCAATTACTCTTAATTATTAAACTTTAAATTTCGTCCAATTTTGTCTTAAAATATATATGAATGTTCTTAGCATATATCCGCATCTTCCGCTCTAATAATTGAGCTAAATCGTATGGATTTATTTATTTATTATTTATTTGCTTATTGTCGCATTTACCAAGCAATGTAATTCTAGGAAGTAATCGTGTTGACAGAGACAACAAAATCGGCAAAAGAATGCAACAAATCGATGGCAATTAAAACACGGTTTTATGTGTGCAGGACAAAGCTGGCTTTTATACGATATATATATATATATATAGTTTTAATAAATGCTTTGACTTTTATACATCGAAATATAAGGGGTGAAAATAATCTCCCCTCATGCTATGTATATCCTGTTAGACGTATGGTACAAAATTGGGATTAGATATATTACTCGAGACTTGTTATCCGAAACATGAGTATCTACCCAGTGCAACACAATTCGAATAAAAAAAATGTTTTGACTTTAGGTAATGTATGTATATATCAAAGATTCAAAGGATAAATAAAATTATTTAAATTAGTATATTGTTATTTTTCTCGAGATTGTGTTGGGATATCTCTAGAGAAATTAATAAATTCAGAAGTAAATATCATGTTTAAGAATTACTGTATTAACACAGGGTACCAATATTGAGTTTTGTTAAATTTTGAAACGTAAATAAAGTTGAAACCTAGCCTGATACAACTTCGATGTCACATTTGACCAGTCATGAACAAATTGGCTTTTGCTGTCTCTTTGATTGTTATATATTTTTTTTTCTCCCCTCAGATTTGAATGCCCTTTCAAACTATTTCAAATGAAGTTAGCATAGAGAAAAAAAATGAAAAAGTTAATTAAATAATAAAAGTAATAAAAAAATTTTACTTTTTTTGGGGGGGGGGGTAATTTTGAGTAGAACTTGTATTTTAAAAAAATGGAAGAAAGATGTGTTTAGGCTCCTATATTTCAAAGTAGTTCGAATTGTGTTCTAACAGTTAAAATGCTCGTATTTTGGGCCGAAATCTCGAGATTTGAATGCCCCTTCAAACTATTGTGGCTCTTTTTTTTTTTTCCCTCCTTTAGAAATCAATAATCTGGCCGCACAGTATACAAGCAATGTTCTGAAAACCTCTTCTAGGTGGTTTAAGCTCTAATCATACTCAAAACTTGGACTCTATATTTCGTCATACCTCACAGTTTATCGCCCTTTTATCAAAAGGTAAATGATGCAGGCGTGCAACTTTGCACCGGTTCGGCCAAAACAATTCAGAGGGATTTCAGTTTTCAGGCATAAAACACTATGCCTTGGCACGTAGTGTGGCCTATTTTGGTGTTTGGATTGTCCCAATATATAGCACCATATGGCATATTCTATAACACTTCTTTTTGGACGTTTGAGCTTATTTTAACATATTAATCTACCTATTTTTAGTTTTGTCCTGCTATTTGAATTCAGGAATGGAGTTCTATCATATATAGTTGATGAGTTGGTAGGTTAGTGTTAGGTGAGTTGGCATCTCCTTATTAGAGGGCTGGCTCTGAATTCAAAGCCCTATCTATTTTAATAGCCATATCCTTACTCCCCAACTGCCTTTATTATTTTACTTATTTTCCTATATAAAAATGATCTTCTCCAAATGGAAAGAAGATATAAAGTTGACAGTGTCATGTCATGTTCATGGCATCACTTTAGCTCAGTTGATGACATGACAGTATCACATTATAGATTCTCACTATACAATGATCATGACATGACATTACCATGTCATCATTCAAATTGATATTACACTGATATGACAATATCACATTAATGATGGACTTTATATCTCGGCTTGTTAGAGGAGATCGGCTCTATTTTTCTGAAATTAATATTGAATACGTGTTCTTGTTAGGAGCTGTTCACTCACTATCTTGTTTATTCAAGAAAGCATCACTTGTTAGAACACGCGAGCCCCCAACTTCAACATTGCAGTGGGGCTTATAAGAGGAATCCTCGCTTTTGTATTTCTCCTTTCAAGTTTTCTCAAAATAAATAAACAAATAAAATTAGAAATAAGTTATTTGTTAGTAATGGTTTCAATTGTACTACAACGATTAAGATATTCACGTTTCAAACAGGTGGTTGCAGGTTTGAATTACACATATCCCTCTCTGAATTTCCCACACATTACATACATCCCCTTGTATTAAAAGAAAATTAGTAAATCTTACTTTTTTACATTTTTATTTTATATATATTTATTCTTAATTTAAATACAAATATTTTCTCATTGCGGTGAACTCGGTAAGATTTCCAAAAAGTTTACTTCAATTTTTATGAACTAAATCTTATTGAAAAATAATTATAAAAGTAAAAACTTTTATTTTACTTCATAAGTTATTAGTAGAGTGAACTTTGAAAACCCGGCCATGAAGGCACCCAATAATGTCGATGTTTTACTTGAACTCTTTAAATTTTTCCTCTTAACTTAACGTTATCTTTCTATCTGGTCACTCTCTCTATAATCATTGATTATTAGCTAGTATTCAGTTGCCTTCAACTAATGCCACGTAGAAAGACTACGTGTATAATTTCTTTAAAATGGAAAAGAAGACGATGACACTCGATCAAGTTCTTTAAATTTCTAATTACACATTTTTTCCTATTGTCAACACAAGAAACTTTTACTTGAATAATCCAAATTGGTAAGTATGCATTATGCAATTAAAGAGCAACGAGTGTGATTAGGATGTGACATGAAGATATATATTATGATTGAAATTGGGATATCACATGGCTTCACAACTACTGCAATATTTTATGAATAACTAACAAATCAAATTGCTTTTGTCAAATAACTCATATGGTGCACGAAATTTGTAGATATTTTAAAAATAATATAAGACGAAAATGTTTAGTTAGGTGGTATGATATAGATGATTCTAATATTTTTTTGCAAGATGCCAAAAAAAAAAGAAAAAAATTATTGACCAAACATAGTAGTGCCTATAATTCAAAACGACTCGTTAATGCGATTGATTTCGATAAAACATTTTGGAATTCTTGCATAATTCAAGAACTCAATCTTTTACACCCCATCGAAATTATATAATATTGTCAGTTAAAGCATGAAAAAGGTTCTCTACCATAGTTACTTAATTAGGACTTTGAACTTCCTTGATAAGGGTTTCGACGAATTAATTTCAAATTTATAGTAATTTTTACTGTGCGAGTCATTTTTCAGTAAATTCACATAGAGACAAATATTTCACTAATCCAGCTTTTTACTTTTTTCCGTACTTGCAATAATTCTAGGTTTCTCAATAAAAGATATAAGATAAGATTGGGATAAAAATGAATCCAAACTTTGAAAAATCTTACTTTATGTCCTGGCATGGACAAGGACCCCAAAAATTGTTCATTTTTCACAAAATTATGTCTGTCACCAACTACGTGATTGGCATCCTCTAATTATTCTTCTTGTAATTCTATTCACGTCAATGTCGCGTGTAGAAGCACAACTTCAATTTTCAAATATGAAACAAATGGCTACGATGACATTTTTTTTTTTTTAAATAATTCGGAAACTAAGATCCCTAAAGTTTTCACTTCTAGATTGGTTGTTATTTTGTTTAAAATTATCACTCGTCTATCTTCTGTTTTCCTCTGATTGTTATATCCACTTGTAATAATTTCGAGAAAACAATGAAATGTTTATTCATTTGTGAAGTTAAATAAACAACAAAAAAGATTAATACCATTATATTCCTCGTCTGCACCTATCTGCATCTTCCACTGGGAAAGCCTCTCGACTATATATATGACCTTCCAAAATACCTAGTCCCAATCTACCGCTATACAATTGATAGAATTATCTCGCTAAATACACAAATGGCGGAAGGTCATTGGAAAACCAATATGTACATAGTTGTCCCACGGTGAGACATTTTGTTCATTTTTTAAAGAGACAAAAGGTGATCCCACCTCCTATGACAAGTCACACCTTGGATTCTCATACATCCATTAGTCCATCGATATGAAGGCAAAAATATAGAGTGGTTTTCCATTATTTCTCTCGCTTTTAGGTACGAAAAACATGTCCACTTGATAGACTTTTTTGGATGAAAACGGAGTTGAATGAACTAAAGAAGTATGATTTTTTTAGTATAAAGCGGTCAAATGTTCGGGGACCTTGGTGCAATTTAAAAAAATTGATACAATGCATGGGCACAATGCATAACTTTGACTAATTATTGTGTTTTCATGCGATTCTTATTTCTTACCATACTTTCCAATCTACAGATTGGAAACTACAGCCAGACTTGAATATTTTTCTGTTTTACTAACCAAGAGTAATTGTCCTTTACTTTATACACTAGTGTGGCTTAAAATTTCATCACATAATTATTAATAGGGAAAATAGTGAGATAAAACGAACTTTTTTATTATTTGTTTCTTCAAATTTTTGTACACATCCTGTAAAAAAAAATGGTACACATTAAAAATGTATATCAAACACTAATTAATTAAATGAAGACTAGCTTGTGTTTGGAGGTTAAGATATATAATTATATAAGAAAAAAAATTATATCGAAGACATCAACTGGTGTTCTGAAGATTAATCTCTATTATAAATTTTATAATAATCCATATTAATTATGTTGGTTAAGCTGCCTCTTTGCTGATCTATGGAGTGTTGACATTTTAATAAGAACGTGGCTTTGTCTATCCATCTTTAATTACATTATTATTACTATTTTGCTTCATATTTTTACTTCGATGGCTAGGATTTTAGAATTCCTAAGTAATTTTCAAATTTTCGGTTGGGAAGAGAAGATAGCGACAATAACGACTACCACCGACTTAATTTTGTTGGAAATACTTAAAAGTCGATGTCTAAGAAAAATCACAAGTCAATTAATAAAAAAAAAAAAAAAAACCAAATTCGATTTTACTATATCTAGATGATTGTGAGCAAGCAAGAATTCAAATTTTACAGTTTTCAAATTTTACAGTTTCCCGCAGCTCGGTTTTTGTAATCAATTTTAAATGAAATCCTTGAATTCAAGAAACAATCACTTTCGCTAAAGTTTGTGGAGAATATATGTATTGCAAGGGAAGCTGAGAATTATTATTTCTTAAGGAAAAATAAATATCAAAGAAAAAAATAGTCATTCCTTTTTTCTCTTCTTTACCTTTTAGGTATATATATCTTTATTAAGTATTGATAAAAATAACAGCAAAAAAGGCTGCACAGATAATTGATTACTTCCACTTGCACTTCTCATAATTGACAAATCACATGCTCTTCTACATTGTGGCTGACAGGTAAAATGTTAATAAAAAACCACCAATAAATTGTCCCAAAAAGTATAGAAGATCGAATTTTACATGACCAAGAGCAACATACATAAAAAACTACGAAAAAAGTAAATGTTCATGTTTCACAAGTCTACAGCATTAGACGGTAATATTTTTGTCAAAACGAAACAATGCAGATAATCGGGAATTAACCTTTTTTCCGGAGCTAAATGGAAACATGTATAAAATCGCAATTCCTAAGAAGATTCATGGATGGTGTCAAGAAAATCAAATATATGAACATGCTTTTTGATGCTGCAAATATGGATATTTTTTAAAAGAGTGTAGCAGGTGACTTGTTGATCATAAATACATTCAGAAAATCAAAGTGGATCGAACGTGAAATTAAAATAACCTAATTTTCCAGCTGTTGACATAGTTTGTTTATACAAAATTACGCTTAACCAATTGAATTGGTCACTAGTTGACAGCTCTCTTCTAACGACTATTTCTCTTTATACTTTGCTATATATATTTGAGTTATGGAACACACTTAGCCATCACCTTTCCAACTAATCCACGCAAACTTTGTATTGTATTCTTTTCACAAGACAAAAAGAGAGAAGGAGCGCCAACCAAGTCGGAAATTGGCCGGAATTGGTGAATTTTAGGTGGAGAAATGACGACAAGAGACGACGGCCCCGTAAGGGGTCGTGTGCTGCCACAATTCTTAGTGGCATTGGCCATTTTGGCTGTTTCTAGTGTTGTATCAGCCGACCCATATGTTTATGCGTCTCCGCCACCACCATATGAGTACAAGTCACCTCCACCACCATCTCCATCTCCGCCACCACCATACGAGTACAAATCTCCACCACCTCCTTCTCCATCTCCGCCACCACCTTATGTATATAAATCTCCTCCACCACCATCTCCATCACCACCTCCACCATATGTTTACAAATCTCCTCCTCCACCCTCACCGTCCCCAGAACCTTATGTCTACAAGTCACCACCACCACCACCTTATGTGTATAAATCTCCTCCCCCGCCATCACCATCTCCACCACCACCTTATCTGTACAAGTCACCACCTCCACCATCTCCATCACCACCTCCACCGTACTACTACCATTCTCCACCACCGCCGGTGAAGTCTCCACCCCCACCATACTACTACCATTCTCCACCACCGCCGGAGAAGTCTCCACCCCCACCATACTACTACCATTCTCCACCACCGCCGGAGAAGTCTCCACCCCCACCATACTACTACCATTCTCCACCACCGCCGGAGAAGTCTCCACCCCCACCATACTACTACCATTCTCCACCCCCACCTGTGAAGTCTCCACCACCACCATACTACTACCATTCTCCA
>CAVNYN010217991.1:116333-132116 GCA_963692815.1 Nyctanthes arbor-tristis | reverse complement strand
CGACATGATTTTGTCGCCGCTACAGGGGTTATCTTACTGCAGCGACTGCTTGTCGCCGCTATAGCCGAACCTATAGCGACGATTTTCAGTGTCATTGGAAATTGTCGTTGCTGCAGGTGATATTTCTTGTAGTGTCAATTATTGTACACGATTAAAGATCATTGCCTAAATGATGCGTAGAATGAAAAATATAGTACTTGATTTGGTATGACTCAAAATATTGTGACTTAATCATACGATAACACAAGGTATAAGGACTGTTTTAACAAATTGTTACCAATTGTACGGCGCCATATCGCGACACTTGGCCCTATGTGATTCGCGGAACTTAAATGTAAATTAAAACAACTCAGTCCAGATATTTATAACAACTATAAAAAGAGGGTTTGCTCGGGATCTTCTTACCCTATTCCCTCTCTCCCTCTCTCCCTCTCTCCTTCTTCCACGTCCCTACCCTATTTCTAAACCAATTGTCTCACTTATTAATGAGTTTCGAGCCCTTCACCTGTATAAAAGAAAAAAATTCGTTTAAGAGAATTGAGGGAAAAGAAACAACCCTTAAAACATACAAAACAATTGGTTTCATACTTGGAAATGCCCATCCGCCATATATATATATGTATATATAAGAAATATACCTTGAAACACCACTTTGATCAAGGAATATGAAGGTTTTGAGGGTATTTGTCATCAATTCAAAGAATCTTTGGAAAAATCAAGATAAATATGTGAGTAACTAATACTTTGATTCCCTTTTTGCATTTATAATGTTTTGATACGATAAGCATGGTTTTAATTGAAGTATTCCATGAGGCAAACATGGATTTGATGCATTAAAAATTGATTTATTGTATTTGAATCACTAGTTGCTCTACCCGTCTTGTATTGAATTGCTTTGAATTGTTTTCCACACTATTACCTATTCAATGATCTCGGGGTAGGGAAGGTTAGTGTGGTGCTTGCTTTGAATTAGAACTTTGGTAAGGGTCAGCCGGGGTTTATTGTGGATCTACTTAATTGTATATGGTCATGATTGATTAAATTGATATTGAATTGATATGAATCTTGCGTGCAGCATGGGTAGTAGTTTAACTAGTAATAGGGCCCTCTCGTGTATTGAAAAGCTTTGTGCATTCAAAGATCTTCTTGAAAATAAATCTTTCAATTGAAGGGTGAATAAAAGGGTTTTGTTATTCACTGTGTACTTCGTACTCACTCTCCATTTACTATAATTTTTGTAAATGATTGAAGATATGATATTTGAAAAGCAAGGCAAGCTAGGGGTTGGAGCATGCTCCCAAAGGGAGTAGAGTTTTGCATGTAGTAAAAATTTGTCTTTGAAGATAGTATGAATTTAATATCTTTTGTATTAACAAATATGCCCACATCTCTATAAATGTATCTCTAATTTTATGTAACATTGACAACTTACCTTATAGTATAATAGCTTCCCAATAATTTGCCTTGAAAAGATTAATTTTCTCTTTTGGTAATCAATGAAAAATACCTATTAATATAACTTGTTGAATTCTGTGCATTTTATTGAGAAACCGAGTTGCAACGATTCTTTAAAATATAACAATTTGTTAGCTTAAATAATTAGTTTTATCAAGTCAAAAGCTATATGTTTATTTTGTACGTCCCGTCACCGCTATTTATATTGAAGCTTCCGCTACAGAATTTATTAACCGATATAAGATATTCGAAAATATTATAAAATTAATGGGGACGTAACAATTTCACTTCACTATATTGGAGTTGACTGATTTGTAAAGTGTTTTGTGTTGGAATGTGTTTGATAGTGTCCGGTATTTAATCAATTATTCTGTATTTGGAGATATTTCTTACCTTCTTTGAACTTTAAAATTCATTCATAATGGTTTAACCAAACATGTGTCAACACCATTTTTGAGATAAATATATATGCCCACCGCTACTAAGTGTCCAAGGGAACCAAGCTATACTATAGCTCTCATAAAATGGAACTACAAAATTATGTCTCCGCTTACCAATTAAATCAAAGATGATAAGAATGCCCCCTTCTACCAACCTAGTTTTCCCTCAAACATTCAATTTTATATATGAATTAAATCGACAAACTAGACTTGAAAAATACAAAATTGAATATATTTAAAACCCTTCTCTCCGTCACTAGATTTCAGGACGATCCATTAATAGTTATTTTTTCAAATAAAATCGAACTTTTAAAGCTTCCTCAAATATCCATAATTATAAAATCCATACATACATAGCCTACATGCCAAGCTTTTTGACCCACCCCACCCCACCCCACCCCATATTTTACTAGAGAAGTAAAGGGGGGCATCAACTATTATGCTATTGGGGGGTCAACTTCTCCATTCAATAAGAAAAGGGCAAACACTGGCTGTTGCATTGAGTGAAAAGTCCCGTAAGCGACTACCCTTCACTCCTTTCTGATTCTAAAGGGACACTTTTCATTTTTTTTTTTTTTTTTTTTTGAAGAGTCAGTGGAATTACACACGCACACTGACAAACACCTCGCAAGTTTTAATGCTTTATTATAAGAAGATGCATGCACGAAGTCCCAATCATTCAAATATGAAACACACTGTCTTTTCTGTGCATCTTTTTTGGATTCTTCGTGAAATATATAGCCCAGTTTGCAGTTTTTTTGAGTTGTATATAGCATGAATGAATCTTTTAACTAACACTTGCGGAAAGAAGGTTTAGATCTGTCCAGCTAGCCAGCATTGTAGGGCTAGCTAGATGACCCTAAAGTGCACTACTAAATCATTTGTATATTTTTCTTTTTTTTAAAAAAAAATTACAAGTAAATTTTAATTAATCGCGAGGTGAAGTTGATCGTTAATTTGCATCTGAATTACGAGCTAGTATGTTTTAGATGACGGGCTCGATAAGGAAAGAAGAAAACTTGCTGACAATTAACTATTGATGGAGTTATTAGACTGATATGAATGGGACGCACAAGCACAACAATTTTGACTTGCAAGTCTCTTTCAAACGCAAATGAAAGCATTTAAGTGTGTTGTACATGTCTTTATAATTGAAAAAGACTTTTGTTGGTTCATTTTGTGTGTTTACGTAGAATGAAATTTGCAACAAACAATTACAAATGGAAAGTTAGATACAGGGTAAACTGAAATTGTTCATTTTGGTCAATTAATTAAAACTTAAGTTGAAAGTATTGCAATATATAATAAAGAAAAGGTAGAATATCAACCAATAATTCAATTACTAATAATATAAGACTCTAATGTATATCGTGATATCTTGTTGTATTTTTAACTGAAAAAGTCTTTACAAATGTCTTTTATGCAGTGCATTTATAAGAGCGCGTCTTCTAGCCACAAGAGGAAAGATCGATCCGCGATGAATTGGAAACATCAACCCTCATTATGGTTGTGTGTATTTCTTGAACTCCATTCTAGTCGATGAAGAAATAAAAGAATTTCAGCCAACATTTCAACTACTAATAACGAAGTAAAGCTAATTAAGTTGGTCTCATGTCATGTGCTACTTTATGGTTTGCATTAAATTTTAGTTATATTTATCAACGAATATTTCTCCTCTTATAATATCTTTTAAGTAACAAGAATATTTGATCTAAGAGGGTGTTTGATTAGAAATATTTTCCATGAAAATGTCAAATTATTGAAAAGTTTTTCATCTTTATGCGTTTGATTAACAAATGGAAATGGAATTAAAATTTCATGGTACAATCCTTTTAAGCATAGTTTTCCACATTTTCCTTGAAAATCAATTCTACCTCTCCCTAAGTAAAATGTTTTTCATGAAAGTTGGAAAATATTTTCTTTTCCATCTTTCCATATCAAACACACTCTAAGTGATTTTCTTGAGAAATATTGATAACCAAACCATTACACTATATTATGAATAGAAACTAAACAACTTTTAAAGTTCAATGATGAAATTAAACTAAACTAGAACTTAAAAATTTTCATTTAATTGAAAATTTTATAGCACTATGACGATATGGCTGCATATATTTATGCTACATGACTCTACTTATTCACGTGACATGTGTATATACAGCCGCATCACCCATATATATATAAGTGCCATATGTATATATAACAGCCTAGCTATATGGGCACTAGAAATTTTTCCTTTGTTTAATTTGTTCCATTTCAATTGTTTTGAGAAAAATAAATAAATGAATAATCAATAAAGTTTTATGGACAGCTGGGGAAGTGTGGACTCCTCACTCACTGCCGCGGCCCATTGCCTTCTAGATCTCTACTTCATTAATTAATATTGAAAAGTTGACCCTCAATGTTGCCTTCACGTCTACATAATAAAAACTAGGATTAATTAATCTACTTTTACCTAAAAAAGGTTTATGTAAAAACTCTATCTCTATATATATTAAAGCAAAGTAGTTGCAGTAAAAACTTACCGTAATTTCCCCGCCATTTTCCTAGATTTTAGGGATAATTTTGTCATTTTGACTTAAGATGTTGTACAAGCTGCGGTGTAATTGATTTTCTTATTTTTTATTGCTTTTTTTTTTAAATAAATTTCTAAGATATTTCAAGATGGAATCTTTATCCATATAATTGCAATCTTTATCTCATTAGAATTGGTGTATTGCCTCTCTTTCACTTCAACAAATTGGAGTAAACCTTATTTTCTTCAAATTTGTTAGAGCTTATTTTAAGATGTTCAACACGCAAGCACATTTCACAGGAGGATAAGGTCATTGCCCATGCGTTAGCGCAATATTCCATGTCTTCGCATGTAGATAATTTTTGGTTTGATAATAATATTACTCATTTTATTTCATTGTATATGAACCACCGTTGATTTTCTTTTAATGAAATAGTTGTTTACTCGGGAAAAAAAATAGTTTCTTTGGTTTCAGAATAAGACATTCATCAAATTATTGCATGTAATCTCTCGCACAGATCATCCTAAAAAAGTATTGTAAATTCGACTTACATAATCTGCACTAAAATCTTCCCGTGCAATGCATGAGTGAGAATCTAGTTTCACATAATATAGGAGAACCATGTCATTAGAATTGATTTAAAAGTGATATGATGTTTGAGAAAACATGATCCTACTAGGGGCCGTTGTAAAAAATATATATATTATAATTTTTTTATCACTTCATGCCTCTAAACATATCATGAGATGTATCTTATATTGAGAGAATTTACATTGAAATTCAAAACTATTTTGTAAAATGAATATTATATAACTTGTATTGCGTTAAAAAATATATGTATTCTTCATTCAAATATTACGATCATGTTGTGCATATACATGTAAATTTTATCAGTAGTTGACAAATCTGGAAGTTTAATAAGATGGGTGTAGAACTTCTCATTGTTTCACGTATTAGTCTCGTTTGAAATACATTAAACACCTGAAATTTGGCCAAGTTAATTGTGTTCATCTATAAAATAGATTAGTATCTCAATAAGATAAAATACAATTTTCAAGCTGTGTCACAAATACTAAAGAAATTAGGGTTTTCAATAAAATGCATGCATTGGTCCCCTCCCTAGTGGACATGGGGCTTTATGTTTAAATTTTTTGGAGGTCCCAAATTGAGTTTTGTTTAAGCATAAATAACACTTACAAAACATTGTTTTCATCCCAAATTGATCAATTTGAGGTCGCCGCGTCTTTGATATATATATATATATATATTTATTTATTATAAAAGTGGTGAAATTAATTAAAGTTTTGTTTATAATAAACGTTAAAAATAAGACAACTTGTTGTATAAAAAAATATAATAATAAGACAACTATATTAAGCAACAAGATTTTGAATTAGATTATAGATGGTCTTTATAATAATTCAGGAAAAAAGTATGAATTTCATGTTACCGATGATAGACAAAATTTTCAGGTCAAATTTTCAGTAACAAACATATACTATGATTTTTTATGAAAGATTATTTGACAAATATTCCATTGGTGGGTTTTGAAATCAGAACAAATCTTGTAATTTTGTAAATATTAATAAATAATAAGTTGTTGTACTTCGAACAAGTGGTGCAATTATTAATATATTTACGTTCTGGGTCCCCTCCCCTCCCCTCCCCTCCCCTCCCCTGTGTATCAAAAAAAGTAAATAATAAGTTGTTAGATTTGGTTTCAGGAAACGAATGGTGAAGGTTGTACTTAATATAATTATTTAATTTTTTAGAATTATATTAAATTTTAACAGGACATCAATAGTAACCTAAACAATTTGACAATTTGTATTGGTAGTTCTTTTTGTTTTTTCCCCTCGAGAGTCAAGTGACTCACACAATTAAGTAGTCAAAAATAATAGAATATATATCACACAAATCAAAGAAATCTTTACGTATCTTTTACAAATATTTTTTCGTCCTAACTTATAATATGATAAACAATACTATAAGTGAACCTTTTCTTGTTTTATTGAATATATTCAATTTTAGACTTGGAACTTTTTATAATAAAATTTGGATCCATTCACATAATTCCAAGGCTTTTTTGCAAATTTTTAAAATTATAATAGCAAGGTCTATCTTCTTGCTTCTTCAAATAATTGGTGCTTTTTTTATTTATCATTTTTTAATATGTTCCTCAGGTGGCAAATAAAAGATGACATGCTATTTTACAGTTTTGATATGCTATGTGAGAAGAGAGAATGTATCATATCATACGAGAAGAGAATCTCTTTTTAATCTCCACATTTTGAAAACTGGGTCAAGTAGTTATCAAGAAAATTGATCGATCACCCAACTCAACTCTTACTTGTTTTGTCTGACCTTTCACCTTGTTACTACTTTGCACAATGTTGTACAATGTACACGCTGGTTGTATGCACAAATTTTATGTTATCTTAGCCAACTCTTACCTTGTTATGCTTGAGATTCTTTAAATCAGAACAATGCTTGATTGTTTATTGAAGTTAAATAAGATTTTATTAGATCCCCTGACCTTATTGTCACGCCCCCTTTCCTCTCTCTTGCACGTACACACGCAATCGACAATATCCATTACACGACCTTCACAGGTCAAAGAAGTATGCTGACTTGAAATAAAAATCTATAGTTTCATAAAAAAACATATCGTGTAAAGTACATATGACGATCTCCTCTATTAGCCACATATTTTCTCACACTAGCTCAAATTTTGAATCTAATCAAACAAACCATATTTATATATCTCATGGAATCCGTTTGTACTGTATAAATTTTCATCATTTAACTATGCTCATTTGCTCTCTTATTTCAAGAAAAATTTGAAAGTATGTGAAGGTTAACATGATATTTCAAATAGTAATTTGTTGTTTTGAGAGAATTTTGATACTACAATAAAACGTTAAAAACATCTTAATTAATGCTCAGATCATTGATGGAAAACGAATAATGCCCTATTTCTTCTGTAAATATATATATATATTAATTAATCCACTTAAGTTCTGGTACCTTTTGTACAGCAATTTTATCGCATTTTTTATTTGGTAAATTTTGCGGTAATTGTTCTTTTTATTTTTAACAAAAATTTTTGTGAAAGAACTCAGAGAAGATTTGAACATGTAACCATTGAGTTTAATAACTAAACCTTAACCATTTTGTCCATTTGTTTTGTTTGTTAATCTTTTTCATTAATAAATTAACATATCAATTTGAAATTGTCAATTGCAAAACAAACTCTAATATATTATAATTCGTTAATTCACCATTTCTATTGTGTATATTGGTGAATTTAATATAATTTGAATTTTTTAATGTATTTTACATTTTTTTTTTTAAATTTGTTAGTTTATTAAGATTTTTTAAAATGAGACGGGTAACATGTATTTTTTCAATTATTGTATATATGTAAAAATGATTATATTTAAGAATGTATGTTGTCTTTTAAATGATTTTAAACTTTACGATTACTAAGTCCATTAATCTCATTGATTCAATTATTGTATATTTGTGTTTTTATATTTTCTATAGTGGTGTAAATATTACAGATTTATGTTTAACTATCTAATAATATATTTTAATAAGTTTTTCTACCCTTGCGTTGCACGGGTGGTCTAACTAGTTTGATATAAAGTAATATATACTTTCAAGAAATTATTTTATTGGCAAAAGAAAGGATGACTAAACTTTTCTTCTTACCTTTGTGGTTCACTAATAATTAGCATTGTAAAAGGTAAGTAACTAATTCCCTCGTTGGTTATAGGAGCCAAGACCAAAGTTTTAGCTAGGTTCGGTTTGGTAACCCAGATTTACATTAGGTTCGGTTTGATAATCAAAATTTTTTAATAGGTTCGGATTACCGGGCTTTCGAATGTTACTGCCTTTCTAGGAAAAAAACAATAGGCGTTAGGTATAAACAAATCTAGGTCAAGGAGTAGGTGTCTCACCTAACTCAACAAAAATGATAGCAAAAGGAAAAAAATAAATAAATAAACTCATTTATTAATTAAGTATTTTTAATGCTTAAAAGTGTGGTTGGTGAGGGATTTGATATGATTTAAAGGTAATTTCTTTAATTTTGTGGGTCTCATGCGTGATTAAATTTGATTTATTATTATAATTTGTTAATGTTATAACGGAAACAAAAATCGAGGATGAATAAATATTTATCTAGAAAATAAATGTCTTTTCTTTTTTCTTTTAGCAGGCGAAGTGATATTTTATTTTTAATATTTACTATTAAACAAGTCTCAAGTAGTTGACTATACGATTACCAAAATCTTTAATCCACTATTTGGAATATTCAGTTTCAAACATGGAATCATTTATTTTATTTTACAAAAATAATATGCATAGACTCACGTATTAAATGCTCGATTGGCAAACAATTATAAATGGGTCTAATCATAATAAATAATAAATGTAATTATTGTACCTTTAAATAACACGCAATAATTTTACTGTAAAATTGATACTTGACAATGATGTGATACAACTTAAACTGATAGACAAGGTTGCGTCTCTTTTATTAAAGTCCATAATTCCATCTTTGCTTCAAAGGTCATTGATTCTAAAACAAAAAGAGAGGAACCAACTTTCTTTCTAATTTCCCTACCTAGACAAATAATTAGCATCAATAAAGGTAATAGATTCCCTCGCAATTGTTAGAAGCCACAAGAAGTTTTAACCTATTATTATGTGATTACATCTAATATATATTATACCAGAATTTAAAAAAAATAAAAATAAAAATCGTATCCGCTATAGTCCAATTAGTTGATATGGAAGCTACTCGATACTGAAAAACTCATTATTCAATCCATTGTGTATGAGTTGGGTTTAATTGAGTTTAAGAGGTAAGTTGTTAAAGGGAAGTTTTGTTCGTTAAGTCTTTTCAGGAATTTTTATTTTAATAATAATTATATTATTATTAATTAATTAATTTAATTTTTTACTCAATAATTAATTAATTTATATTTATCAAAATATTGACTAACACGAAGCTAATATCTAATTTTCTTTAACACACACACACACACACACTATATTTTGAATTTATTCTATTAGTTTCTTTATAAGTTGACTTTTTCAGATTAGTCAAACTAACAACCCAACATTTTCCCTCAAAATGAATGAACAGTTTTCCTCATGCAAGTGCTTAATATTTTAGGAATAAATTGTGCCACAATCTTTTGGTGGGTCGAAAGTGATGTTTGGAAAATATAAATCAATAATTATACATTTATTATTAAGTAATTTTAATGACAAGTGAGGAAATGACATTCTTACTCGATAGACACATTTCATAACTCTTTAAAATCGTGGCTCATCTAATATGTCTCAAAAATTATTGTTTATTGATGGCCAATAGAAATTAAAAAAAAAATAGTAAAAGTGATAGCTTTTCAAGATTCGGTAACATTAGATAGTTTTGTTGAAACCTACTTAAAAGTGAACATACATCCACTAACTATTTTTTTTTTCAACTAGACTTGAGAATGAATTGAAGATTCAATCTCTAATATTTGGATAATAAATGCATAGACAATTACCAGCGTGAATAAGTGAATGGGAACCCATTCTATGATAAGCACATGAATATGAAATTAGAAACAATATATCATAGAAAAGGATTTCTTTTGTACTATTCAATAAAACTGAGTTGGATTAGATAAATATAGATAATTAGAATTGATTGTTTGATCATGACGTTTAACGACTTCTCGACCTTTTCTTTGGGAAAATATATTGAAGGAGAGAAAGAAAAGGGGAAACATGAAATCTCATTTTCCACATTTCATTTAGGACAAAAAGCAAGTGAGAAGATGAACCCAAAAGTGAAGTCATTTTCGGGCATAACGAAGCCATCAGTGAGCAACCCCATGCTTTGGAACAACACTTTAAACTCATGGGTCCCTAATAGCTTATATATAGCTTTAAGAAATTCTCTATGTAATTCTACCGGGGAGTTTTATGCTTTTCTTTGATAATTATTTTAAATTTATTTTTCTCTAAATTCATTTTGGCTATATATAAAATAACTATTGTACGTGGTATGGTTTTTGTTATTTCTTAATCAAGCATTCTCTAATAAGTTATTTTTTGATGAAAAAAAATTTATTAGAAACAAATTTTTAACATTTAAAAGAGAGATGGTCCATGTTTGGATATATAGTTCAAAGAAAACGGCAACCGGTGAACATTTATAAATTGCAAAAGTAGTGCCTTTTATATTGGGTTGGGGCCGGAACCTTCCACTTGAATCATAAGCATTTAACTACGAAAATATTACTTGAGGAAGAATGACTCATTATTCATAAAATTATAGAATCACGTGGTTTGAAAAACTTGACATGAAAACAATACTTGAAAAATTCATAAAATTATAAAATCACGAGGATTGAAAAACTTGACATTTGAACGTTGGGAAAAGAAAAAGGTGTGTAAAGAGTCAAATATCTAATGGTGTGACTTTTCTTAGTAATCGAGAAGAAGACAAATAAAAGAAAAACACAAATGGATCACAAATCTATGCAAATTGATTTCGTACCGTATGTTTTATGGATATTAGCTATGATAAGTGGTCTCCCATACCATATCACATGTGAGCAAGTCCATTGTAGCATTCACCATTGGGAACTTTTTTTATATTAGAAAGTTCGTGTGCTGTTAAATATATGATGTATCGACGTATTGTTGAAATATAATTGATAAGATAAAAACGAGATTATGTACATTTAAAATTAGGTTCCCATTTTATTTTTTCATACATCATCATATAATCATTTTCTTATCTAGAGGTTGTATTGTGTGTATCCTTACTACGCCTTTCACTTATTATGATCCACTTTGTCGCCTAAATATGAGCAGAAATCGCACAAATCATCGCGACAGCTTTTTCAACGAATGACACGACATATGATTCTCATTGATTTAAGGGAGTTCTCTTATTAGAAATATTACTTCAAATGAGCATAACAATGTACTTGAATAAATAAATAAATTTGTTAGAAATACTAACCTAAACTGGCCTTAAAACTTTGTTGTCTCACTTGTTTTATTAGCTACTCCCTCCGTCCCATAAAAATAGGTTCAGTTTCTATTTTTATTTGTCCCATATTATAGTCTATTTACATAAACGAGATTAAACGATTAATTGCTCTTTCAAATATATCCTTAGTCAAATAGCTAATTAATTTTTAATGTATTAAATAGAACTAGTATTGAATATGAGTATATTAGACTATTAAGTGTGATTTTTGTATTTTCAGACACATTTACATTTCTTAATCTACGAGTAAGAAGCATATGAGCCTATTTTCATGGAACAGAGAGATTATAGTAAGAAAAATCAAAGGTGAGCCTATTCTTTTTATATTATTATATTATATTCAATCAATATTTTATAAATTCAATATGATTTGCTTCAAAAATTTCTCATTTTATAGTGACTTTTGTATTTTGTATTTGGGGAGGTGCATGTACGAGACTTTGTTGTAATCTGTTACCACTGGCCGCATAAAACTGTCGGCAGTTACCTCGGCCTCTCACTCTCAATCAATGTGTATTTCGTCAGCCATTTCGTCACACGTGCGTGTTCCTAGCGTCGTCAACGACTCAACTTAATTACCTGACTAATCAGGTTTTACTTTTCAAAACAAATCATTTAAGTATTAATATTTGTCTGATTCATTAATTAATTTAATCAGTGTATTTTATTTGCCTGCTTGCCGTTCGATATAAATTACGTTGGCAATGTTTCACTTTCCAAAATCAGTTTGACAAACAATTTTTACGTGTGCATCGCAATGTTTATCTCTAGCCTCCACAATGATTATCACGTCTATTATTTTTTATATGGACCATTAAATTATTCCATTTATCACTCTCAGTTTTGGTGGGTTCCATATATGTATATGTATGATGTTGTCAAATTTAAGAATTTTAGAATAAACTTTGTAACAATTAATTTCCCAATTATGTATTTTTATTGTGTAAATTTAAAGCGGAGTAAAATCTTCAATGAAAAAGAATCGGTGTCAATTGCAAACCCTACATCTCATATGGACCCAAAAAAGAAAAGAGAGTTGAAAAAAAAAAAGAAAACTTTCGTATTGATGGTTTCAAAATTAAAAAAAAATAAATTCACATAGTTGTGTAGCTCCTATTGTTGCATATCGGTGGTCATTCAAATGGTGCCAATAGCAAGCACATGATCATTACTTTATTGTATGGGGCTATAGTTACTTTATTGCACTAAAGAAACTATATCCCTTATTAGTGCAAGTTAAAAGGAATGCTCATACATCCTCTCGTTGAGTACTATAAGTTTGCCAACAATTGTTCTAGAGTATGTTTGATTTAGATTATCTCGATTCACGAATATACGTATGATTTAAATTAATCTTACTATGTGACATATTTCACTGAATCACTTAAAAAAGCCAAATGACGTTTAATAAACAACCTGTTAAAAAAAATTAATAAACCGCCAAGGACACTGTACATATATCACCTACTTATAAATAATTATTTATATTCAACATTATTTGTTTACACTTCCCTACTAATAATTTTTATGTCCACTTAAACATTATTCGTGTGAAAAGTCAAACCTCAATTAGCCAAAGTAATTTTCACCACACCAGGAGCCAGTGAGGCTCGGAACCGAGCCTAGAGGCGGCTCCGATTTTGTGTTTCCCGTTGTTTCTGACCCCACCATGAGCGGCTGTCTCGTGCCGCGTAGGCTACCATTCCACGTGTCAATTCCTTCCTTTAACTTTCCAGCTGTCACTTCGCTGTTAAATTCTTTTATTTTTTTTGCAAAAATACCAAAAGTAATATCAACTGATGATACGGTAAAAAAGAAAAAAAACTAACACGGTAAAAAGTTGTAAATTGAAGTGAAATCCGAGAGACCCACCCTTTTTCAGAAACGGGGCCGTGGGGTTGGAAAGAAGGTGGTAAAAACTCATAAATTTGTCAATTATAATAAATACGATAAATTTTAATTTGTTAGTAAAATAGGTGAAATTCTAATTTTGTTTCATTGGTTACAAATGTTTTGAGGAATGTTATTCAGTACTATTAGTGTCTGTCATCATATCAAGGTGATATTGAATGATAAATTAAATCAAGTGAGTTATTTATTTATTCATTTAATTCTACTTATCATTTAATGCCACATTAATTGTCAAATAGACTGGTGTCAATGAATGATAAATTGAATCACGTCTTTGTAAAAAATTTGTGCCACTGATAATGACCGAACATGAAAAACAATAATGTTTCCCAAGTAATAGCTCTCCTCTTGTTCTTGGTCATTAATTTTTGCCTTATTAAGCGAGTTGTGAAGACATGCAGTAAAGTAATTTTATTCATTCTATTTATTATTGGTGTATTAAAAAAGTCACATGTAGTAAGTAATTATTAAGACGTGGAGTGACAATAAAATAAAATATGGTTACCTATTTGAGATATATTTAATTAAAGTGTTTTTCCAGAATAATTTTGCAAAAAGTGATATATTTTTTTAAAGTATGTAGTTAGAAAGTAAAAAATATAATTTTGAATTTGCGTGTAAAATAATCTTAATGAGTAAATTTGTTTGTTGAATTAGAATTAGAATTATAATTGATTTTGATAAAATCATTTTTATATAGGCATAACTTGTCAATTGAAAAATGTGAAGCATAAAAAAATTATTATGACATTTTAAAGATAAAATGCTAGATAAAGTGCAGTCAATACATGAAAAGAAAATTTGGTTAGCATCTTTTTTAGGACCTAAATTTTCAATTATGAACCTGCCAAGATCATTATAGTGGTACCCTATTAAATTAAATTATCCGATTTGGAATTAGGAAAAAATAAAAATAAAAATAAAATAAAAAATTATCCGATTTGTTGGAAACAGGTGAAAGTTAAAAATTAAAATGTCGATTTATCCGATGATAAATAACAAATGCTAAATTAAAAAAAAAACACCTGTTTTTCTGGGGCCCACATTTGTGTCCATCAGAGTCTGTGTTCCCTCTATAAATCCAACACCTCCAATGCGGAAAACGCAGGAGTCACTTTGTTCCGGTGTTGCAGATTTGGATTTCCCCAAATCTTGGTTTATGATTCTGGGTTTCTTTTAATTTTTGTATTTCATCGTTTTGTAACTAAATCTGGAATTGTACAACGTGCGTAGTGAGTGAATCGACCTTGAAAGTATCTTTTTATTCTTGTTTTCCTAGTGTTCTAATAAATTTGAAGAATCCTTGTTTCTCCTGATTTCTGGAGAATCAGCTGTTATATAAAGTTAACCTGTGTGAAATTTGACAGATCTGGTGTCTTCTGCGTTGAAAGAAGCCTGGGTTGTTCTTTATTAATTGTGTTCTGTTTAAATCAGTGAATAATAATTTAAAACTAAGGGAAAATTTGACTGTAAAGAATGTCGGCGGCCGGGGGATCTGGGATTCAGGTGAGGAGCAACGGCGGAGTGGGGTTGGTGGGGAAGAGCCACCAGTTGAATGCCATGGCGGCGTTGAGCCGGGTGGGGGTGAACAGAAGAGCGAGGATTTCGAGAGGGATGGTGAAGAGGAACGCCGGTGGTCTGGAGAACAGGTTCATTTCTGGAACGGCTCTCCGAGGTGGCGCAGCTGCTTTCGGGTCAGAAAGATTGCAACTTTGGCGCACGGATGCTCCTGGCCGGGCGCCGAAGCACCAGTTTGTGGTTAAGAATGCTTTGTCGCAGCTGCCTGAGAAGCCGCTCGGGCTGTACGATCCTTCATTCGATAAGGACTCTTGCGGGGTTGGGTTTGTCGCTGAACTCTCCGGTGAAAGCAGCCGGAAAACGGTATATACACGCATATGTGCATATAATAATAATAATAATCATCGTGTCCTAAAATATTTTAGTCTTTTCAATGGTGGGCTTTTGTTATGAAGGTTTTATTGGTAAATTTTATCTAGGTTACTGATGCAATAGAGATGTTGGTAAGGATGTCACACAGAGGTGCATGTGGGTGTGAGACAAATACTGGGGATGGAGCTGGAATTCTTGTGGGTCTTCCCCACGATTTCTACAAAGAGGTTCGGATCATTCTATACCGTACTTCTGTTTCTTGGGCTTCATTTTAACTGTTCAGCTTTCCCACTGGTTGGTTCTTGTTTCTTTCTATGCCTGCAAAATTGGATTTTTGAGACTATTATTTCTTTTCGAATTTTCTTTTTACTTTTTTAATGCTTCTTTTATAAATTATATTTGTATAATTGTAGATTTGACTTTATACACCTTCAGTGAAAAGTGAAAACCAGTCCCGTGCGGGGGGGGGGGGGGGGGGGGGGGGGGGGGGGGGGGGGGGGGGGGG
>CAVNYN010217991.1:0-116313 GCA_963692815.1 Nyctanthes arbor-tristis | reverse complement strand
CACCCCACCCCACCCCCCCAACCAAAAAAAAAAAAAAAAAAAAAGAAAAGAAAAGAAAAAGAAAAGAAAAAAACAACAAATAAAGGGAAAAAAAGAGGAAAAAAATAAAAATGAAAGGAATGATTTTCATGGTTTTTATTGACGGTTTGATTGTTGAAGTTTATGGTAATTGGTTTTGTATCAATGTGTGCCAGGCTGCTAAGGAAGCAGGATTTGAGCTTCCCCCACCGGGCCAATATGCAGTTGGCATGTTTTTCTTGCCCACATCAGATAGTCGGAGGGAGCAGAGCAAGATTGTCTTTGGAAAGGTAGTATCAAGATTAAAATCAGTTATGGCTAATAAATATTTCGTTTCATGAATAATTTCTGTCATTCTTTTTGTTGTAAAATACTTTGTAGGTTGCTGAGTCACTCGGGCACACTGTCCTTGGCTGGAGGCTTGTCCCCACGGATAACTCTGGGTTGGGCAAGTCTGCTTTGCAGACTGAGCCGGTAATTGAGCAAGTGTTTCTTACACCTACTCCCAGGTCAAAGGCTGATTTTGAGCAACAGGTAGATGCCAAGAGCTGATAGATCTTAAGCATTAAAACTTTGTTATAAGTTTAACTTCATCAAAAATTGTAATGAGCTAATATTAATTTCTAATAATTCTAGCGGAAAGGGATGCTTATGTATCCTACACATTTGTATCTAGTATCCTACACATTAAGGATTTGTAATGTGCCTATTGTTTTTTCTTGTTTCCTCACAGATGTACATACTAAGGAGGGTTTCGATGGTAGCTATTCGAGCTGCATTAAATCTCCAACATGGTGGTGTTAGAGATTTCTATATATGTTCTCTTTCCTCAAGGTTTGTCTCTTGGAGACGTAATTATTTTTGAATGTGAGATAGTTAATATGGTATGAACTTTTGAGTTTGATTTTTGATAGCTTTATGTTATTTGCAGGACTGTTGTGTACAAAGGTCAGTTGAAGCCCAATCAGTTGAAGGAATACTACTATGCAGATCTTGGAAATGAAAGGTTTACGAGCTACATGGCCCTGGTAAATATATTTTCTCCATTCTCTGTCTTAATTTCTATGCTGACTCTGCATTCAACAACGAACAGCATTGGATCAACCGGTTAACTGAAGCAATGCAAGGTTGAGGAATGACTTCTGAGGCATTGAAGTATGAATGATCTCTTAAGTTCTTCCACACCCTTGATCTTATTTGACTTTGCGTGCCGGATTGGATTCTTTGGGTGAGTTGGTAAGGAACCTCATTATGAAGTAACTAATGAATGCTGGAACTTGGTGCCTTGGCTATATGGTCTATTTGTAAGGATCAAGCCCTTCTTAATGGTGGAAATGAAATTGTGTTCGGTCAAGTAAATGTATGGTTCTCAATGTGGTTGTCTGGCACTGCCACCGTAGTTACAGAAGTGCCCTGAACACAATTGTCATTGCATACAGATTCCAAATCCCCTTTACATGGGTGAAACTGGGACTGAGTTATTTCCCTCTTTGAATTTTTTTCTCCTTCAGATACACTCTAGGTTTTCAACAAACACATTTCCCAGCTGGGATCGTGCTCAGCCCATGCGAGTCCTGGGACACAATGGAGAAATAAACACGCTACGGGGTAATGTAAACTGGTAAGTATCAGACTATGCAGAAAGTTCATTTGATTTGTTAAGAATCAAAATACAAAATCCTTGTTCGTTCAGTATTTGCAGTTGGGACCTGAATGTGCCAACTTTGATTGTGTTTAGCCTGACTGATTTTGTTATCTGTGGTTGATCAATAATCATTGTTGCTGTTGTATCTATCTTGCTAATGATATACTATTGGGGGGTTATTCCAGTGACTTTCCTTTTTTTATCAATTAACTGGATAGAGCTGGCTGAGTCATTTATTCTTACAATTTGACTAGGATGAGAGCTCGTGAAGGTCTTCTGAAGTGCAAGGAGTTAGGCTTGTCAAAGACTGAGATGAAGAAACTTCTGCCAATCGTAGATGCCAGCTCATCTGATTCAGGTTGCAGCTGGCTGAGTCCATTCTCTTCAAATGATTGCATGTGGATGGGTTATATATTTGCTTGCATGCATGATCCATATCTAGCAGCATAAATGCATTTTAAAACAATTAGTTTCCGATGCCACTAAAGCTTATGCTTCTTAACATACACCAGGAGCATTTGATGGGGTACTTGAGCTTTTGGTTAGAGCTGGCAGAAGTCTTCCTGAGGCTATAATGATGATGATTCCTGAAGCCTGGCAAAACGATAAGAATATGGACCCTCAGCGTAAGGCCTTGTATGAGTACTTCTCAGCGCTTATGGAACCATGGGATGGGCCTGCACTTGTATCATGTATGGGTTCCTAAAGATATTTATTTTGAACTTTTTATCATGTACTGCAGAATCTTTTAATGCTTAATAAAATATATATATTGCAGTTACTGATGGACGTTATCTTGGAGCAACCTTGGACCGAAATGGATTGCGCCCAGGTCGATTTTATATAACGCACAGTGGCCGGGTTATCATGGCAAGTGAAGTTGGAGTAGTTGATATTCCACCTGAAGATGTCAGCAAGAAAGGAAGACTTAATCCTGGCATGATGCTTCTTGTAGACTTTGAGAAGCATGTTGTTGTAGATGATGAGGCCTTGAAGCAGCAATATTCACTTGCAAGACCTTATGGGAAATGGCTGGAAAGGCAAAAGCTGGAATTGAAAGACATAGTTCAATCTGTTCCTGAATCTGCCAGGGTGCCTCCATCAATACAAGGAGTTTTACCGGTGAGTCTACCGTCTTGTATTTAATGCCGAACAAAAGGATGAGCTCACAAGCTCTTGTATCTGATGCCGAACAAAAGGATGAGCTCACAAGCTCTAACAACTAGCAAGTTGGTAAGATAGGAACTGGCAAGTTCTTAGAAAATTCAAGACAAGTTCTTGAAAGAAGATTTATTCATAAAAGTAGGATTGATCAATACAATGAAATAAGCCCTATATTTATGGGGTTCAAAATAAACTTAATTCTAGGATAATTAAGGAAAACTCTACTAGAAGAAGTAAACGATTAGAAGAAGTAACCTACTAGACCAAGTAATAATAAAAAACCTAATTAAATTAAATAAACCCTTAATCCAAAATAACAATAAATTAAAATAAGCTAGATAAATACTTATATCCTTTTAGGATATGCATCAGTATCACTAAGCCATATTGATATTCCCCTGGTCCCTTTGATTATATAATTATTAATTAACTTGTTGGAACTTGTAGGCATCTCCTGATGATGACAACATGGAAAACATGGGGATCCATGGTTTATTGGCACCTTTGAAGTCCTTTGGGTATGGTGATCTGAACCTTTTCAGCTTTTCAAGTTAAAACAGGTTTGGCTGTTACTCTTTTGCTTGGAAATAAATGTATTTCTTGGCCTCCCAATGCAGTTACACTGTCGAAGCCCTGGAGATGCTGTTACTTCCCATGGCAAAGGATGGCATTGAGGCCCTTGGTTCGATGGGGAATGATGCTCCATTGGCTGTAATGTCGAACAGGGAGAAGCTCACTTTTGAATATTTCAAGCAAATGTTTGCTCAAGTCACTAATCCTCCGATCGATCCAATTCGTGAAAAGATCGTTACTTCTATGGAATGCATGGTTGGTCCTGAAGGCGATCTCACAGAAACAACTGAAGAGCAGTGTCACCGCCTGTCACTCAAAGGGCCTCTTGTATCGATTGAAGAGATGGAAGCAATTAAAAAGATGAACTACAGAGGTTGGCGAAGCAAAGTGCTCGACATCACTTACTCCAAGGATCTTGGCAGGAATGGTTTGGAGCAGACCTTAGATAGGATATGTTCTGAAGCTCACAATGCTATTAAGGAGGGTTATACGACACTTGTGCTGTCTGACAGAGGTACCCCTTCCTATGTTTCTTAAATGTTTTAACCAGAAAGCTTTCTTATTGTTCATAGATAATTTATATAGTTAATTTTTATGGTACTTCGTATTTGTAGCCTTCTCATCTAAGCGTGTTGCCGTAAGCTCGCTGTTGGCGGTTGGTGCTGTACATCATCATCTAGTAAAGAAGCTAGAGCGGACTCGTGTTGCATTGATTGTTGAATCTGCTGAGCCCCGTGAAGTGCACCATTTTTGTACACTGGTGGGCTTTGGCGCTGATGCTATCTGCCCCTATTTGGCTATAGAAGCCATTTGGAGACTGCAAGTTGATGGAAAAATTCCTCCTAAAACCAGTGGCGAATTCCACTCGAAAGATGAGCTGGTCAAGAAATACTTCAGAGCAAGCAACTATGGTATGATGAAGGTCCTTGCAAAAATGGGGATATCTACTTTGGCGTCGTATAAGGGTGCTCAGATTTTTGAGGCTGTAGGCCTTTCCTCAGAAGTAATGGACAGATGTTTTACTGGAACTCCAAGCAGAGTTGAGGGTGCAACTTTTCTGGCACTTGCACAGGATGCACTCCAGTTGCATGATCTTGCTTTTCCAACACGCCAGTTACCTGCTGGAAGTGCGGAGGCTGTAGCTCTTCCTAATCCTGGAGATTACCACTGGAGGAAAGGTGGTGAGATTCATCTTAATGATCCCCTTGCCATAGCAAAATTGCAGGATGCTGCCAGAACTAACAGTGTAGCTGCATACAAAGAGTATTCTAAACGCGTGCAAGAATTAAACAAGTCCTGCAATTTAAGGGGGCTTCTTAAATTCAAAGAGACTGAAGCAAAGGTTCCTCTGGAAGAAGTTGAACCAGCCAGTGAAATTGTTAAGCGTTTTTGTACTGGCGCCATGAGCTATGGATCTATATCATTGGAAGCACACACAACTTTAGCAATTGCCATGAACACATTAGGAGGAAAGTCAAATACAGGTAATCTATTGAGTATTGACTACTGCATTGGGGTTCACTTCTGCATGCTGCTTGGGAGAAAATGAATAAAAATAAAATTAAAATGAAGTCTGATTTATATCTTCCTCAAGAATCATAGTTGGTTCCAGAGTTTAAATGTGTTCATTATAGCAGTCCTATTACTTTTACTCGTGTTTGTGGAATGTGATTTTGATGCTTCTCTGGTTGTGTTAATATGTCTCTGTAAAATTTTTCATCATTTAGTTCCATATCTGGATTTTATTTTGATAAATTAATTTTCCCATAGTACAATATTCCTCACCAATTTTCTTATGGGTCGTCTTAATTCTGTTTACACAGGCGAAGGCGGTGAACAGCCGTCTCGCATGGAGCCTCTTCCTGATGGATCAAGAAATCCAAAGAGGAGTGCAATCAAGCAGGTTGCCAGTGGAAGATTCGGAGTTTCAAGTTACTACCTCACGAATGCTGATGAGTTACAGATTAAAATGGCTCAGGTCTGCATTTTTTTGTGTTGGTATTGTGTTTCCTTCAAAGATGGTCCATTGATTGTGTTTATGTTTGTTCTTATTCATACTTTGACCTATTCCTGTTGGAATAGAGTTTCCTATTATTTATGAATCCATGTTCATGTACAGAATCTGCTGAAACCTCTTGGGTGTCTTTGTATCTATAATTAAAATCTGCTTTTGGCCTTTGGTGAGATGAATGTAAACTAAAACTTTATCTCTTTGGAGAGGCAACTACATTGCTAACTTGGTTGTCTGCTGCAGGGAGCAAAGCCGGGAGAAGGTGGTGAACTGCCAGGCCACAAGGTCATTGGGGATATTGCTGTGACTAGGAATTCAACTGCTGGAGTGGGTCTGATTAGCCCTCCACCTCATCATGATATCTATTCAATTGAAGATCTTGCGCAATTGATTCATGACCTGAAGGTAGTTTTTTCTACTAAATATATGTGATAATTTTTGACCTTCTGAATTTCTTTATGGTTCCTGTATATTGGAGCAATTAATGTCAATTATCTATTCATGCTAGTTTCTTGAAACATGTATGGCGTTCTTATATGTCCTCCTTTTTGATATATCTTTCATTTATGTACTTGCACAGAATGCCAATCCGGGGGCTCGTGTAAGTGTGAAGTTAGTGTCTGAAGCTGGTGTTGGAGTCATTGCTAGTGGTGTTGTCAAGGGTCATGCTGATCATGTTCTAATATCTGGTCATGATGGGGGAACCGGGGCCTCAAGATGGACTGGTATCAAGAGTGCCGGGCTTCCATGGGAACTTGGTCTTGCAGAGACCCACCAGACTCTAGTTGCTAATGACCTTCGTGGTCGAACTACTCTTCAGACAGATGGTCAACTGAAGACCGGGAGAGATGTGGTCATAGCTGCACTTCTTGGTGCAGAGGAGTTTGGTTTTAGTACTGCTCCTCTTATTACGCTTGGCTGCATCATGATGCGGAAGTGCCATAAAAATACTTGTCCAGTAGGGATAGCCACCCAGGATCCAGTTCTCAGAGAGAAGTTTGCTGGTGAACCTGAACACGTCATAAATTTTTTCTTCATGTTGGCAGAAGAGGTGAGGGAAATAATGTCTCAACTTGGTTTTCGAACGATTAACGAATTGGTTGGTCGATCAGACATGCTTGAAATGGATAAAGATTTGGTCAAGAACAATGAGAAGCTAAAGAATATTGATCTTTCCTTGTTACTTCAACCTGCTGCTGATATTCGTCCAGAAGCTGCACAGTATTGTTTGCAGAAACAGGATCATGGTTTGGACATGGCATTGGATAACAAACTAATAGCTTTATCCACACCGGCTTTAGAGAAAGGCCTCCCTGTGTATATTGAGTCACCAATCTTCAATACAAACCGGGCTGTTGGTACTATGCTAAGTCATGAAGTCACTAAGCGCTACCACTTGGCAGGACTTCCTAATGATACAATTCATGTCAAGCTCAGTGGAAGTGCAGGTCAGAGTCTTGGAGCATTTCTGTGCCCTGGCATCACAATGGAACTTGAAGGTGACAGCAATGACTATGTTGGCAAAGGGTTATCCGGTGGAAAGATTATTGTGTATCCGCCGAGAAGAAGCAAATTTGACCCTAAGGAGAACATAGTAATTGGAAATGTAGCTCTTTATGGGGCGACTAATGGGGAGGCATATTTTAATGGGATGGCCGCAGAAAGGTTTTGTGTCCGCAACTCTGGGGCCAAGGCAGTTGTGGAAGGTGTGGGTGATCATGGATGCGAGTACATGACTGGTGGAACTGTTGTTGTGCTAGGAAAGACAGGTAGAAACTTTGCTGCTGGGATGAGTGGGGGCGTGGCCTACGTTCTTGATGTGGACTCAAAGTTCCATTCTCGATGCAATCTTGAGTTAGTAGATCTTGATCCGGTAGAAGAAGATGACATTACGACGCTCAGGATGATGATACAACAACATCTGCGTCACACAAACAGTCAACTAGCTAAAGAAGTGCTTGCTGATTTTGAGTCTCTTTTGCCTAAATTTATCAAGGTTTTTCCAAGAGATTACAAAAAGATTCTTGCAAAAACAAAAGAAAAAGAATCTGCAAAAGCAGTTGTTGAACTTGCTGCCAAGGAAGCTGAAATTCAGGAAGAGCAAGAGTTGATGGAGAAAGATGCTTTTGAAGAGCTAAAGAAGCTGGTGGCTGCTACATCCTTGAATGAGAATTCTAGTCCGGTAATTATCCATTATGCAACTTTACTGTTTCGTCTAATTAGAAAATTTTGTGATGAAAGATTGTCATCTTCTGCACAATAGCTAACTATTCATAACAGGCTCAGCTTTTTTTCGTAGTAGGTTTTAGTTGGGTGCAATGCAAGATCCTTTTCTCCCACTCAGTTCAGTTTACTGTTGCATCTATTGCAATATCCTACAGAAAGCGATATTTTGTTTTTGTCTATCCCTTGCTCTGAAGTGAGGGTTCAGACAATACGAATGGAGAATAAGAATAGAAGAATGGATATAAGGGGATATCATGGGAAGAATTCATAATTAACCGACTGTTCCAATTTATATAGGTACTTATAAAGATAATGTTAAAAGCTAGAATATTTCCAAATTAAAATCGCAATTTCTGTTCCTACGATACGAATAAACTCTGGAGATCATCAGTTAAAATATTTTTATTGATCTCTCATTCTGTAGACAAATTATTTATGCTATTTATTTTGAAGCACGGAATGGACATGTCTGTGCACTTCTGAGTTCTGAAGGTAGTTTAGCATAGTCTTTCTTTACTTGAATTACTCTGATGAGCCACAGCCTGGATCGCCTGAGGCTAAGTTTCACCTCGTATTGATTTTGTGGCAATATCTTTCGCACTGTGATGCCATTTGTGGTTGATCAGAATTAGAAACGTGCTCTCTCTCTCTCTCTCTCTCTCTCTCTCTAGGGGGTGTTAAATGATTTTTTGAAATTAACAGGCAGAGGAGGATAAGAATCCAAAGAGACCAACTAGAGTTTCTGATGCTGTGAAGCATCGAGGTTTTGTTGCCTATGAGCGTGAGAGCATTTCATATAGAGATCCTAATGTTAGGTTGAATGACTGGAAGGAAGTCATGGAAGAATTAAAGCCTGGATCACTGCTGAAGACACAATCTGCTCGCTGTATGGACTGTGGCACTCCCTTTTGTCATCAGGTTAGAAAGATTATAGCTGGATTTGTTAGCCGTTGGACTAAATACATATGTGATTACTGAGTTGTTGCTTGGGGCATTTGTGTCCTACAAACTTGCAGGAGCATTCTGGATGCCCTCTTGGAAATAAAATCCCTGAATTCAATGAGTTGGTGTACCAAAATAGATGGCGCGAAGCGTTGGATAGGCTTTTGGAGACTAATAATTTTCCAGAGTTCACAGGCCGAGTATGCCCTGCACCTTGTGAAGGGGCTTGTGTCCTTGGTATTATTGAAAATCCTGTCTCTATCAAAAGTATGGAGTGTGCTATAATAGATAAAGCTTTTGAGGAAGGATGGATGGTGCCACGTCCTCCCCTGCACCGAATTGGGTATGTTTTTGTTTGTCTGGTGTAGTACTTCGATTTATTGGGTTTTTAAATGAGTTCCTAATTGTGTTTCCTATTTCAGGAAAAAAGTCGCGGTTATAGGAAGTGGGCCTGCTGGCTTAGCTGCTGCTGACGAGCTAAATAAAAAGGGTCATACTGTAACAGTGTTTGAGCGTGCTGACAGAATTGGGGGTCTTATGATGTATGGGGTGCCTAACATGAAGGCTGATAAAGTTGATGTTGTCCAGAGACGGGTTAATCTTATGGAAAAGGAAGGGGTTAACTTTGTGTTAAATGCTAATGTTGGAAAGGATCCTGCCTACTCCATAGATCAGCTCCGTGAGGATCATGATGCTATCATTTTGGCTGTAGGAGCCACAAAGCCAAGGTTAGCAATGATCATTTTGAAGCATTTCTTGTTCTGTAACTTCTCAAAGTCTGTCAATGATATTAATAGATATGCTGCACTACTTTGGCAGGGATCTTCCTGTACCTGGACGAGAACTGTCTGGAGTCCATTTTGCAATGGAGTTTCTTCATGCTAATACAAAAAGCTTGCTCGATAGCAATCTTGAGGATGGTAACTACATCTCTGCCAAGGGCAAGAAGGTAGTGGTAATTGGTGGGGGTGACACTGGTACAGATTGTATAGGAACATCTATTAGACATGGTTGCAACAGCCTTGTAAATCTAGAGCTTCTACCTCAGCCACCACAAACCCGAGCAGCTGGAAATCCTTGGCCTCAGGTTGGACTCCATCCTAGATCTAGATTTAACTATTGCTACTAGCTTTTTATTTGATTATGTTTTCTTAATCCTGGAAACAAAGTGCACGTTACTAATCTTAAAAAAGTTAAATATGAGTTTTACCAAGATTATTAGAAATTAAATTGTAAATAGTCTGAGATCCTTGTCCTTCTAATTGAACTTTTTTTGACATTCATTAATGGACTCTTCTTCTGTTGAATGTTGTCAGTGGCCTCGCATATTCCGTGTAGATTATGGTCATCAAGAAGCTGTAGCAAAATTTGGCAAGGACCCGAGATCGTATGAGGTTTTGACCAAGCGGTTTATTGGGGATGAGAATGGAGTTGTGAAAGGACTTGAGGTTGTGCGTGTACACTGGGAGAAGGATGCATCTGGGAAGTTCTCATTTAAAGAAGTTGAAGGCAGTGAGGAGATCATTGAAGCTGAGCTAGTCTTCCTAGCAATGGGCTTCCTCGGGCCTGAATCGGTCAGTACTTAGTAGTGTTCTGAACTGTAGGATAGATTTGCCGTGTCCTGTCGTTTTTGCTTCTTGTTTCTTCCCTTTTCTTTTGGGTGATGGAGTGTTGCTAGGTGCCTAAGACCACCCGCCAGAAGTGAAACTCTCATGTGGCTTATTTTATTTTCCATTGTTTTTACAGACTCTGCCTGACAAACTGGGCTTGGAGAAAGACAACAGATCAAACGTCAAAGCTGAGTATGGACGTTTCTCAACCAGTGTGGAAGGGATCTTTGCTGCTGGGGATTGCCGCCGTGGCCAGTCTCTTGTCGTGTGGGCAATCTCTGAAGGTCGACAAGCAGCTGCACAAGTCGACAAATACCTAATGAAAGATGAGATTGATGTCACACTTGGCACAGAGAGACGGGATGGATCTGTAAAGACACAACAAGGTAGCGATAGACAAAGAGTCATGACATGATTGGTTTTAATTCCACTTACATTCGACTGGTTCTGAAGGAAGGGTAAAGACAGGTCATAGAAGTATCCTTTGCTGGATGATGAAAGATGGAAAGCCGAAAGGTGACAAAAAGATCCAACAGAGAAGTACTCTGTAGAATTTTCGAGCCTGGATTTAGGCCTTGGAATTCTGGTATTTTGTATTGTGGTGTTGATAGAAAGCTGCAAGTGTTGGGTGCTTAAAGTATGGCAAATTATGCCATGTTAAACGAATAATGTACAGTTTCCTCTTTTGATGGAAATTAATATATGGGAGATCTCCCATTTGCTGCTTTTGGATGTCTCATTTGCTGCTTTTGGATGCTTTAACAATAGATGGTGCAAACATGTGCTTTAGTTTCATGCTTTGTCACGCATTGTGTTTTATTTAGGTTTATGTTGTTACATTTATTTTGGGTAAATGTATTTACAACTGGATTTGACATGTTAGTTCGAATTGTGCTGCATTGATTAGATGTCCACATTTTGAGGAGGTCCGAAGTTTAAACTAGACATACCCTTTCCCTCTCTTATATCCTTTTTGTATAAGAAGAACTAGATTTTGCATGAGAAGTCAAGATTAAAGCTAGTCTTTAGTGTTGTTATTACACTGAACACTCGTCACAAATCAAAATCAACAATAATTTTTTCCAAGAACTTTGCTGACTAGAAGTCTACGTAAACTTTAATAATGGTTATAAAAGACTCAGGATCTTATATTGGATGGTGGTCGCAAATCAAAATAAAATTTTACTTGACTTTATGTTGACTTGGAGGTCTAATTTAATAGCACTCCAATAGGACTTAAAAAATCTTGAATTTTATTTATTTAATTTAATAATAATCATTGCAAATCAAAAGCAACTTCCAATTTAACTTACATATTGGATTGGATATTCGTGGAAAATCAAAGTAAAATTTTACTAACTTTATGTTGACTTGGAACTTGGAAGTCTTCTTTAGTAGCATTCTAATTGGATAGCATTCTAAATGCATTTTATTAATTTAATTTAGTAGTCATTGGAAGTTGCATTTTTTTTAAGGGAGAAAAACCCACTTTTAATTATTTATTTATTTTTTATTTTTGACTTGCAAGTCTTTTTACCCTACATGAAGATTGGCACTCATGTCCACTTGATTCTGTTTTGCACGATATCGTAATTTAGTTCGCAACAAAACCTGAAATTTATTGTCCCAACATTATTCATTCAAAAATGATAAACTTGAGGCACCAATGGGAAATTGACCTAACCTAATTCATTTTTGCTGTGAAATTTATTGACCTAACATTGTGAATGCGTGAATCTTTGAGAGAAACTTGATGTATATTGGTAATAGTAATCCATTATTATTTGGTACACATCATAGTTTTATCGATCAAACTTCCATAATATGTCTAATACAAATCATAGTTCGCTATATATCACTACCAAACAACAATGGAAACTCCATATTGTTTGTATCCATTTCACCATCTTCAACCAGCATCTCTTTTGTAGAAAGAAATGGCTTAGGAGACAATTGTAAGGACTCAACATCACCTTCAAGCATCTCTATGACTTTGTTCATAGAAGGACGATCAGCAGGTTTCATTTGTATGCACCACAAGGCTACAAATATCATTTTCTTCACCATCACTCATTTGGCTGATATTTTCTGCTGATGGGCTCAAGTTTCTCCCTCTACTTGCCATTTCTATCAACACCATTCCATAACTATAGATATCTGATTTGTAGGAAACTCTTCCGATATTTCTGTAAAACATCTCTGGGGCAATATACCCCATTGTGCCTCTTGCTGCAGTTAGGGATACCATACTTTCTTCCGTTAGATACAATTTTGCGAACCCAAAGTCTGAAATTTTAGGATTGAATTTATCATCAACGAGAATGTTATGAGGTTTGATGTCAAAATGTAGAATTTGCATGTCACAACCTCGATGGAGATAATCAACTCCTTCAGCCACCCCAAGGCCAATCTTGAATATTTTATTATAATTCAAGGAAACTGAAACTTCGTGCGGCAAAATGTACTTTTCAAGCGATCCATTTGGCATGAACTCATATAATAGAGCTCGCTTTTAGCCTTCAACACAGAAACCGATGAGTCGGACCACGTTAACATGGTGGATTCTTCCTATGGTAGCAACTTCACTGATAAATTCCTGTCCACTAGCTTTGGATTTACCCATCATTTTTACTGCAACAAAACGGCCACTTCTAAGCTGACCTTTAAATACAGTACCATAGCCGCCTTCTTCCAATTGGTCCTTAAAATTCTTGGTTATATTCTTCAATTCTCTGTACGTATATCTTATTGGCATGAAGTTTTTCTGGATTCGTAGAAAATCTTCAATGCTGTCATCCATTGAGAGGTGCCTCCTTCTAAACTTCCAAGCCAACCAGGTGAACAGGCATAGAATCCCACATAAAGATCTTCCCGCAAGAATCAGTTCTAACAAAGAAAAAGCAAGAAAAGAAGTGAGAATTTAAACTGACATTTCTAACATGCCATTTATGTCAAGACAAGTAAAGGATCCGCTTTGACCACTTATAGTTAAGGCCTGCCATATGATACCTATGAGCCTTTCGAGTTTCCAGTAATTATCTGTCCAAAACCATCATATAGAAGAAGAAAAATTAGAGACAGGAGATTAGGTGTTTCACGAAACAGAGGAAAAATGGAGAGACTCTCACCTATCCAGATCTGTTGTAGGCCTGTAAGCCCAAAGAAACAAAGCAAGATCAGAAAAATAAACTATTATTACGAAGAAGCAAAATATAAGATTGCCCCAATCATAGATATTGAGAAGCGAGCTTCATGAGTCCGATTCGGAACAAGATGATTCAATATAGAACCATAATAAGCATTAAAGCAATGTTATTATTCCCTGTTAATAGTTTTCACTGTTTAAAGGAGGTGTTCCAATATGATATCCGGCGAGCAGTATCTAGAGCCTAAATAAAATGGCTCTTAACAGTTTGAAACAAGACAAGACTGATAATCTACTTACATGTGACGGTAGGACGAAAGGTACTAGGTTTAGAGATGATGCAGAAGTTACGGCAGTGGAAGGTATGATTTTCAGGATAACAATCTCCGCTTATTGCTTCACATTCTCTGCAGTAGACTCTGTACCAAGGAAGTGTGAATCCGTATGCCAGTCCACGTCGAATGTCTGAGAGAGAAGTTTTATCAACAATTGGGAATTCCTTTGAGATCCACCCATACAGATCGACGCTACAAGAATCCTCAATCTCGTCCACCACAGTCTCTTCTCCAGCTAGCACATATGTATATCTCTTCTGGGAAGTTCTTTCACTGCAAAACGAATTATCAACATAGGAAAAAGAATTTGCAGGAGTTTCACAGCTGATAAACGCTACAAAAGTATTCAGTGATGAGATGACAAAGGATGGTGACATATCAGGTGAACCAGTATATGGCCCTGGTATGTCATTGTATGTCAGTATATTAATTGGAAAGGCAGCACAACTGGTATTTTCAAAACCAGGTTCAAGAAGTCGAATTGAGAAGTTATCATATGAGATTGACTGCACATAATATCTTTTGGAACTCAAGTTAAGTATTGTATGATTGTTCTCACAGGAAAGTTCATAGCTTGGATCACCACAAATTTCAGGGTCACCTCTAAGCCGAAAGGGGTAGCTAATATTTCTGATATGGCCACACGAAGATGGGGGACATGAGTAACCACTTTTTTTTGGCTCTACAACAGTTGACACATAGTAAAAGAATAAGAGAAATTGGAAGTGCAGAGAGTAGCCTGGTTTTTGTCGTTGATAGGGATTATCTTGATTCCACAATTTCTATATTCTATTTTCTGACAATAAACAAATATGAATAATGCATGAAGGATTGGAAGACAGTTTTTTCACTTCTCCTCCACTTTTCTTTCTCTCCTACAAAACAAAGAAGGAAAATGGCTAATGCCTAATTGCAATTACTCATCACAGGTAAAAATGTTTGAAGAGATGAAAAAGACACCATTGTTCAAGGTCTGCCACTGACTACGACTTTGGTCTTTGGCGTAGAAAACAATTCTAGTCAATTGGTCCATCAATTCGTTTTGTGATGTTTTGGAATTATGCTACACTTGCATAATTTCCACACAATTTTTTTACACAATCATACTCAGGTAGATTTTGTTTTCCCTCCCATCACATCACTCAAAAATTAAAATCACATCACAATCCAATGGCGGCGGTGGATTTTGTAAAATTTTATATAAGAGTAGAATTATTGTCTTGTGATTATCTTTCCCCAAAGTTGGAAATCATAATCAATTTTTGCTCACTTTAGTTCTGCATCATGGCTCCTCTACTACTTTTCCTCATCTTTCTCCCCCTCTTTGCAGTAGCAGGATCAAGTAGAAATCAACATGAATGTGGGGTTGAGAAGTGCAGGCACAACGGTCCTGCCATCCGGTTTCCCTTCATGCTTAAAGACCATCACCAACAAAGATGTGGCTACCCTGGCTTTCAACTTCACTGCAATCAGAACAAAGACACTGTTATGGAATTCCCTTTTACGCTGAAGACATCAATCAAGGACTCCTAGCTTCCATATTCTGTCCAATTCTTAATTAAAGACATCGATTACGAATATCAGTCAATTGAGATATCTGAAGTCTATGGCTGGCTTCCTGGGTTGCTGCCGGACCTAAATTTATCTGCATCTGCCTTCCAATTTAGCTTTAATGCTAATGGTTTCACTCTGTTCAACTGTTCCAAAATGGAACGAAATTATCATTTTTACCATTTAGATGATGCATATATAATGTTCCCTGCACTCTGTCTCAGCACTTCCTTATATGATGTTTACGCGGCCTTTTCCGATGATCTCCTTATTTCATTGCCGCTTTATTCCTGTACCAAGATGTTCGCCATTCCATCAATATCTAGGGCCCTATTTGATCATGAATACCCTCTTTTCTTAAATTGGACCACTCCATTTTGCGGAACTTGTGAAGCCACCGGCAAACGTTGTAGATGGAAGAACAATAGCTCCGTCTTACATGACATTGAATGCTACCGCAGCAAACCAACAGGTAACTTTTCATATTTTTCCAGTGGGTTTATTAGGATTCACGGGATCGAATTTGATAATTGATCCAAATTCGTAGAAACTTTCCAATTTTGCAACAAAAGAAAGTTAAAAATCTCATCCATAATTCCTCAGAACTTTCAAGTAGATATCTAATTTCCTCAATTTCCGTTGGAGTATTTAGAAAATTTTCCTTGAGTAGATATTTCAGATAGGAAAATGGAAATTTGCTAAGGAGGTAGATAAGACTCTGTTACAAGTATAGATCGATTTCGTGGTGAAAATCTAACAGAAGGGACCCCTTTAGATATATTTTCACCACGTAAGCGATAAAACTCCTTATCAAGAAATAGATCCGGCTTTATAGCCGGACCGAGGAAAATGGGTTAAAAAGTACGTTAGTGCACTAAAAAAAAAGGTACAAAAAGAATGACAAAAAATAGACATATGACTTATATGATTATCATTAATTTAAAAATAATGTGATACATAATTGTTACATAATTGTGAAAAATAAATTATGCTATTTGTATTTTTTGTAATTTTTTTAGATCGGAAGAGCTTCGTTTATTTTTTTCCTGGGTGGGTGGGGGGACATATATTTCATTATCAAGCTAACAAATGTATTAGAACATGTTAAAAAAATTTGAAATACTTTCTTATATATAACATTTATTATTTTATTTGTTGGTTTGACATATTATGAGATACCAAACAAAATATGAAATTTAGTTTTATTTACCGTCTACTTCTTTCAAGAGTCAAGAAAAATATGAAGTTTTGATTTTTCTATTTTCTCAAGTTTAGTTTAAGTAAAGCATTAAATTTTTTATTCTCTTAATCCTCTCGAATCAAAATAACAAAATTTCCCTAAACGTATCACACTTAAATAAAAATTACATAAAAAGTAATTCTTTAATCAACAAAAACTAATTATATAAAAAATAATTATGTCTCTTCAACTGAATTGCTTTTTAATGATAACTATTGGCGATATTAACAGACAGAGAATTCTTGGAGCAGTAATTTTTCTCCATTTAGCTACTATACTCATTTACAAATGAAGAATTTATCCAAAAGCCAAAAATAAACATGAAAGCAATAATGATGAGATGCGTTTATAACTACAAATATTGTTCAAATTCCTCAACACATATGCAGATTAACCGAGAAAAGAAGTAATTAAGGGGAAAAGAATCATGAAATCGGGTCTTTCTAATACTCTACTGTTAAGTGTATACGTATTAATATCAGAGAATTGCATTTACCTATGGGCTTGGGGAAATCCCTGGTTAATTTTTTCTTCAAAAGCTTTTCTTGTTTCTGGCCGAGGTACCACTATACTTGGGCAATTCACTTTCGAGCTTTAGGCTTTTTCTATGCCAAAGCATTTACTGCTGTGAGAGATTTCTCGATGGCAGGTTCTTATCGAGAAGTGATCTTTTAATTTTTGTGCAATGTAAAAAATGATTATCGAGAAGTGATCTTTTAATTTTTGTGCAGTGTTTTTAACTCTCTTTTTTTCCCTGAACAGCTTTTATCTCAAATTAGTTGAACAAAGAATTACAAACACGTTTTAATCGGAAAAATGACAATTACGCAAAGATTATTAAAATTGGCCATTTTTCGGACATTACATTACACTCATGACGACGCCTTAATTTACGCTATTCTGCAAGTTCACCTTCATTTTTTTTTTTTTAGTATCGAATGCATTAAAATATATATCATAGTTCCATTATAAATAGTAACTAATCTAGGCGACGTAGTTATATTTGATAATATATGTTGGCAGCCAATCCGAGAAAGATGATGCTGCACATATATACACCCTATTCAGTGTCCACCCCACAACCACACTAATTTATCACGATATGTAGGGAATTTAATTGGGTGAACACGACATAGAGTGGACATATATCATTATCCATACGAGAAATACTTTACGCTAACAAGTATTGATTTTGATCTCATATTAAAGTTTGGCGGCATAGCAGGAGAACTAGACTGAGTGATCTCCAAGAAATGATTCATTAAATCTTGAAATGGGGAAGAGCCGAAGTAACGTCTTGTCCTTTTGTCTTGTGTAAGGAATTGGGTTCCATTCCAAATGGTTAACCTGTGAGGTAGAGTAGCACAATTCCTTATAAACCTATCATTTTCCCATGCCTAACCGATATGAGATTCGTTCGCACTATTTTTTCCAATAATCCTCCCTTCGAACGAAGAACCACATGATCTTGGCCCTCCCTTAAATTAATAGTCCACCCATCTTCTTTGCTCTTAAGGCCCAAACCATCAACTATGTGTGTCGTGCCTTACATGGAGACAATCGCCTTTTTTTTCAAGGCCTAATCTGTTGCATCCGTCATCGCCTTTCGTGGACACAACTGCCTTGAGAGCTGCCCATAGATTTTTCCGACTATCACGATTCAACTTTAGGACCCACCTCCTCTGTTTGCCAATAGCCGGTTTTTCGCTTAAGCGCCCATATGGTTAAATCTGGGCTTGACTCTGATACCACTTTAAAGAACTGTGGTTCCATCCCAAGGTTAACCTGTCAGGTGGAGTAGTCCAATTCCTTATAAACCCATCACTTTTCCCAACATCTTGTAATGCTCACAATATTCCCTAAACAAGAATTCTTTGTATATGGCTGCTGGATTTTCATCAGACAAAGTCTCTTTTATAGGCGCAAAAGGCTTTGTGATTGCTTCAAGACTCGGAGTGAAAAAACATGCAACAGAGATCCTCGGCCCGACCCGTTGAGCTAACACTCTATGCTCCACACTTATGAACTTCTTGTTGCTTATAATCTGTAGAAAATGCATTCAGTTGGTTAATTTGTTTCAATTCAAATGGCTCAATTGACGTCTAGAAAAGCCGACAAATTATAAATTGATTTTTGCAAATCTGTGAGAAATTATAAATTGATTTTTGCAAATCTAGGTACTAACAGGTAATACGTCAAAGTTCAATGATGGTTTAGTAATTTAAATAGCAAGTTTAGGGACTAATTAGTAACACATTAAAGTTTAATGATGAATTAGTAACTTAAATATAAATTTACTGACCAATCAGTAACAATTTAAATAGTTCAATGACCATATAAACATTTCACTTGCCATGTGGTATAGCTGTTAAACCACGTTACTTCACCGTTAAATTACGTTATCTCCTCCGTTAAATTTAACTAACAGATTTCGTTTTAGTGATGGATGAGAAACACTTTTATAAGTTTACTGATGAATGGGAAACACTTAAGTTCAATGAGTGACACGTAACAAGTTGAAGTTCAGTGATGGTTTAAAAAGAAAAGGTAAGTTCAGTGACTAAAAGGGTATTTAACTCGCTTATGTACTTTGAAAAATGCATGAATTCATTAAGGGTTATTTTTACTCTAGGTCCCCAATCTTTTAATTTTATATCAATTTTGTCTCCATTTTTTTGGGCCTACTAAGTCCCCCAATCTTTTATTTATTATCGTATTACATCCTCAACGTTACATCATATTCCTAACCTTTCAATTTTCACGATTAACCCCTATCAAAATTACTGTTATACCCTTGATTTTTTATTTCCACTATAAGTCCTCAACTTTTCAATTTCTATATAATTTTGTACTATTATTTTTTGAGCGCGTAGAAGTCCAACTTTTATTTTTTATCATGATATATCTTTATTAATACTTTTAATACTAACATTTTAATTTTTACTATTAATATATATTAAAATTTTCATTCAGTTCTGTTAGAGTGTGTGAATTTTTTATTTTATATTGTTCTTTAGGTTTTATTTAAATAATTAATGATATAATGAAAATTTTAATAGATATTAACAGTAAGAATTAAAATATTAGTATGGAAAGTGTTATTGAGGATATAACACTTATGTCCTCAACCTTTCAATTACTAGTGTTAATTCTAATTAAAATTACCATTATACCTCTAGTTATTCAAATAAAAATAAAAAATAAAGAACAATATAAAATAAAAACTCCACTTATCCTGGCCTGTAGTGATAATAAAAATACTCAATCTACATCAAACTTGATGAATACCTAATCCGAGTAAAAAAAATTTCTGATCCGAAAGTCAGTGCAACAAATCATGATCACATATCATGTAACAGATATAGATCAACGTGGATCTACAAAAAAAATTATTTTCAATTTACAAAAATGAAACTAAATCCTAATGCACTAATTCTAATTTTTTATAGATTCACAATTAATGGATCATATTGGATTGAGATGGATAACAAATTGGGGGCAAATTAAGGTGAAAATAAAAAAAAGAGACAAGAAATTAAATTAGAATTAAAGTATTAGAGTATTTTTTTTATAAATAAAAAATCAATTCCGGGGCAGATATACAAAATCTGTATTCATCACGTGATCTGTGATAGTCAAAAAAAAAATCTGATTCGGCACATTGATACTTAGATCGACAATTTTCTTCGACATGGATTTGATATCCATCGAGACTGTTATAAATCGAGTTTTTCTATTATCATTATTTCCGACTGTTGTCATTAGGTTGTGTTTGAGTATTAGAGTATGTGAATTTCTTATTTTAACAGTAAGAATTAAAATGTTAGTATGGAAAATATTAATTGAGATATAACATGATAAAAAATAAAATTTGGGCTTCTAACCGCTCAAAAAATAATGAGGACAAAATTATATAGACATTGAAGGGTTAGGGACTTATAGTAGAAATAAAGCATCAGGGATATAATAATTATTTTGATAAGGTTTAATAGTGAAAATTGAAAGGTTGGGAACGAAATGTAATGTTAGGGAAGTAATACGATAATAAATGAAAGGTTGGGGACTTAGTAGGCTTAAAAAAAGAATGAGGACAAAATTGATACAAAATTGAAAGGTTGGGAACCTGGAGTGAAAATAACCCATTCGTTAATGGTTCAGTTTGTGTCATTTTGATAATATGTTGTGTAAATAGACTGCCACCATCTCAAAATCAACTGGCCCCCGACCTAATTAATTATTACCATTAATTATCACCATTAAGCTGCCAATTTCATATTCTTAGTGGTCATTTCTGGTTTCCTTGAATCAATTTTCCTCTCTCAAATGTATAATAATTCTTCATCAAAACATAATTAAGCAACACTACTATTGGTCTACTTTGGTTATTCTGAAAGTTAACAGCAAAGGAATTTAGTTACTTTGTTTTATTGCATAATAATTGAATATTGTGCAGTGGTGCTCACTAAAAGCAGCTTACTCTTTGAGCTTTATGTAAAATTTGATATATAGAAGTTGATGATTTGGAAGAATGTGTGGTGAAAATGTAAAAAAAAAATGATTATCGAGAAGTGATCTTCTAACTTTTGTGCAGTGCTTTTATCTCTCTCAGCCCCCCTCCCCCCTTTCCCCCCGAACAGCTTTTATTTCAAATTAATTGAACAAAGAATGACAAGGACGTTTTACTCGGAAAAATGACAATTCCGCAAAAAGATTATTAAAATTGGCTATTTTCGGACATTACATTACACTCATGACGACGCCTTAATTTATGCTATTCTACAAGTTCTAGATCGGATTTAGCATCGAATGCATTAAAATACATATCATAATTATTTCATCATAAATAGTTACTAATTTAGGCGCACGTAGTTGATACTACATATTTGACAATATATGTCGGAGCCAATCCGAGAAGGATGATGCTGCACATACACTATGTCTAGTGTCCACCCCATAACCACACCAATTTATCACCATATGGAAGGAATTTAATAGGGTGAACCTGAGATGGAGTGGACACGTATTATTATCCATCAGCGAAATACTTAAATACGCTAACAAGTATTGACTTTGATCTCCTGCTAGAGTTTGGCGGCATACCAAGAGAACCAGACTGAACAAGTACCCCATAGACATAGAATAGCCCAGGAAATGATTCATTGAATCTTGTAATGAGGAAGAGCCGAAGTGACGTCTTGTCCTTTTGTCTTGTAATACTCACAATATTCCCTGAATAAGAATTCTTTGTACATTGCTGGATTTTCATCAGACAAAATCTCTTTTATAGGCGCAAATGGCTTTGTGCTTGCTTCAAGACTTGGGGTGAAGAAACATGCAACTGAGATCCTCGGCCCGACCCGCTGAGCTAACACTCTGTGCTCCACACTTATGAACTTATCATTGCTTATAATCTGTAGAAGATGCATTCTGTTGGTTAATTTTTTTTCCAATGCAAATGGCTCGATCGATGTCTAGAAAAAGTCGACTAAAATTGTTAATACCTGCATGAGATCACCAATATTGGCTATAAGGGCTCCATGAACAGGAGGTACATGAGCCCATTGATTTTCATGAAGAACTTGAAGGCCACCAATATTGTCTTGCATTAGCAAAGTTAAGAAAGTGGTGTCTGAATGTTTCTCTGAGCCAAAAGTCTTCTCTGGTTTGGGACATTTTGGATAGTAGAGACAAGCCAATGCTTACTTTTCATGCACTCAATTCTTGAAAGGTGATCGCGGTCGAGCCCTAGAGCTTCTGATAACAACCCTGCCATCATCTCCCTCATTTGGATCATGCATTTGACATATTCTTGAACTTTCTTTCTGTAAAATAAAACAGAATATAACTTCAAAATTAATTTAGCCTTAATGCAAATTTCTAGTGAAATTGTAAATAATATTACCTGCAGGGTGGAGGAATATGCTCAGGATCCAATTGATCATCATGAAAAACACAAGTCCAGATATCTCTCCAACAAGCCGAATCATATTCACGTAGAGGTCCGTTACTATTGAACCTAACACTTGGCCTACTATCGGCCGAATATAAGTGAATTTTCTCTTCCACCGGCTGCTCATGGAATCGCTTAACGCCTTCCAACATTGCATCCATTACATCCAATGGAACACTGTGATTCACTATTCGGAAAAAGCCCCACGTCCCTGCCGCCTTCCTCATCTCCTTGACCACCTCCTTTCGTCTTGCCTCATCACTCTCGACCCCTTGAAAGTCGAAGTTGGACATTGGTGTTGCTTGGTGTTGGTAAACTTTCCGATGGATGCACAAAGAACCTTGGGATTTTGGTTAGCCCGGCATCCACCAGTCCCTTGACACCAGCTTTTGTGTCATCAAATTCCTTCAGCTCTTTAGCCCAATCATATTTTTCATAATCTCTAGTAGCCACCATTGTGAAATTAACGCTTTTCAGTGTACGATAAGTGCTATATATATTCATCAATCTTTGGCCTTTATATAGTTGTAATAAAGTTAGCCAAATTGCCTGGAAGTCAAAGTTAAATATATATAGTGCACATGGAAATATCAAAACCAGAATTTTGACTGCAAATAGTACTTCTAGACGAGTTGTTGCAAGTTGATATGTTTTCAAAAAACGTAGGTTATTAGGTGGGGTTCTTTTTCTCTAACTTCTAGATTGCTTTTGATCAGTATGGGTAGAATTAGTTTTGATCAGTATTCACGTTTTCTTCCCCAGTTTCCCTCTCTAATTCTCATCCCCTTTCTGTCTCGTTCTCATCTCCCTTCTTAATTCTTGTAATTTTGCTATTGATATTAATATATATAATTCCCAGCTGGAAGTAATAAACCCGGCTGTTTTGTGGTGGGTGTGCTGTATTGTGCTGATTTTCCTTTGAACCAGGCTCAGTTTGTGACAATGCGCGATAAAAATCACTGGCGGTGGGTTGTATACAAGGACGACTTTCTTTTGCGAATTTTGTCTAGAGGAACTCTCTGAACTCTGAATAAGTAAAAGAACTACAACTATAGTTACTTCTTTTTCTTTTCCCTTTTTTCCCAAAGATTTGTAAGCATAGAAACAAATTTTCTTAAATGAAAATTGCAAAGATAACAAGAAATATGAGGCAAGAGAACGGTGGCAGAGAATCACACATCAAAAAATGGCCATAAATATTACATAAATAAGGTCGAAGATTAATCTTAATGTACCAACGATGCATTTAATTGTAAAAAAATTATGGGGTACTATTCTAGCAATTATATCTTTGTTTAGTTAAAAATGATCCTTTCAAAAATAATTATTGTGTATTTTAACTCATACTAACTGCAATCAAAGTACTAGTCGATCAATCATAGTAGGACCAATATTTTATATCAATATATATCATCATAATAACAAACTAAAATTCCTCCCCCCCCCGGGGTGCACCAACAATACAGCCTCATTAGCATCCATAAGCACAAGATAACCTGATTTTACCAAATATGTACTTGCCACTGGCAGTTAATGCCAAATGAGTTTGTCTTGGATGGGAATACATACTAATTCAACCAAATTTTATAATAATTTGAATACTTAACTTCCAGACACTGTTTAATATTAATGAAATAACTATTCAACCAAATTTAACTAAAATATTAGCATAAAATCGTTTTTACCTCAAATAATTACTCGTAATTCAACAAATAAATAACAAATAAGAGAAGATTCCTCAAATTTTCTTTGGTTTAATTGCAATCAAAAGATGATATACTCATGATGTAGAAATTAGCTGTACGCATTAGCAACAACATTTTAATTCTTTATGTTTTGTATCAATTGTATTGTTCCTCATTTTTTTCTTTCGATTTTCTGGTTAAGTGTGTGTCAGGTGGTGTTAAATGAGCATGTGAGGAGCACGTGAGTCTCTATTGTTCGTAAATATACATGACTGTTTAACATTTGTTAGTTGAGTAAAACAAGAACTCTCTCTCTATACTAGCTAAATTTTACTTTGATTTTTCACTATTTGATCAGTTCTTATTATTTTAAAGTAGTTTCTGCTTAGAGCCCCATGCTTTAAGTTAATTTTAAATCCACTTTTATTTTTTTCGAATGGAATTAAATTTTATTAATTCTTAACTAATTAAGATTTTATTTTCTTAAAAAAGTTTATAAATTTTGTATGCAAGAGTTTTTAGTTTAAAGATGTTTCCCTGGAATTTCCAAATTACATTAGAAACCATATTTTTTTTTAAGACTGTTTGAAACCTTGTGTGATCAACGATAATTATTCCATATCTTATCTCAATTCTCTACTCAAAATGAGGACACAACTTTAGAATTGAAATGACACGATGCCATGATTATTATTCCATTCCATGTCCACGTTCAGACTTATCTCAATTCCGGTTTTTTGGGGCATGGGTGGCTGATGGGGACCGGAGAAGGAGAATACACATTTTAACTTAGAACTTGAGAGGGGACAAAAATCATGGCCCCTGCTGATAATTATATAATATATATGTTTGTGTGTATAAATTTTGATATTGTGCTAAGGGTCCAACAATTGAGACCTACCAATGTGTGAAAGAGTTACATTTTTTATGTGCCTATTTTAGTAGGGGTGGTGCCATTCATTACAACTGGTGATGATCAACATTTTATGTGTTATTAAATTACAAGTCTATATTACATCTCTCTATATTTTATTTGTAACAAGGGGGGGGAGGGGTTTACAATCATAAAATACTAGTGGCTGGCACTATATAATTCTCCGTGTGTATATATCTTTGTTGAAAATGATCTAGCACCACCCGTTGGTTCTTTGTGGCGCCAACGGATGGCCCATTTGAAAAATAATCGGCAAAGCTTGAATCTATATATATTTAAACAACGGATGATGCTAGAACGGTAGTCGTACCGTCGATTTTCATAAACTATTTCTATTTGAAAATAGAATTTGATCAAATAAACCATGTTCAGATGTTTCATATAGTTCACCACTATACAAATCTCTGCCATTTATTTTCGTATAAACCATTTATTTTTTTTAAATAGAAATAGTTTGTTAGCCGCCGATATCTTTGTTGGCTTCTTTACTTTGAAAATGCATGAGTTCATTAATGGTTCACGTGAATTGCAGTTTGTGTATCATTTTGATAATACGTTGTGTAATTACCTCACATAAACAGACTGCTACCAGCTCAAAATCAATTGGCTGCTCAGACCTAATTATCATTAATTGTCACCGTTAAGCTAGCAATTTCATTTTCTCAGTGGTCATTTCCCGTTTCCTTGAATCAATTTTGGGTTTTGGGTTCTTTTCTGATATTTGTTTGTCATGTTTTACTATTTGTTTGTCATTTGTTTGTCACTATTTGGGTTCTTCCCATCATTGGAGTTTGGGTTCTTTTCTGATGTTTGTTTTTCATGTTTTATTCTCATGACTGGATTCAGTTTTGTTTCTTGGTTTAGATGGTTGTTGAAATTGATCCAAGGATATTTTATTTTGTTAAAACTTAATATTGTAGTTGTCGTTTAACGGGTTACACTTTGATTTGATATATGCTTGCATTTATATTATGTAAGTAGTACTGTTATATTAGGTGATGCAGTTTGAATGAATTTTGGTGGTGCATGGCAGGTGATGAGGCAGAATGTGGGTGGTTGCTGGGAGGGGAGAGGGACAATAGAGGTGGAGTTTAAAGCAGTGTATATGAACAACTTCCCAAAAGACATAAAGCAAGATCAGCTTAAAGAGTTGTTTGGATGTCATGGAAAAATTATAGATACTAGTTCTTCCTCCTACGAAACCTGAGCATGAAAAGAGTAAATATGATTTTGTTCACTTTGCATAATCCGTGAAGGCTCTAAAGAACGTTGAAAATATGAGATAGATGGTATTCCCGCTGATTTACTTAGTGAAAATGGTACTGATTTTCCCCCCTCTTTCCTATACTTATAGGTCTTCTGTATCAGCATGGTTGTCGCAATATTTAGTGTGCAATATAATTTATTCTGCAAATAATTGGAGTTCATGAAAAACGATGGCATCAAACAACCTGATGCCAGACCAAAATGCCTTAATAATACGGTATACCCACTTGTTTGATCCAAGACGTAGATAGACATAATCACCATTCTTGTCCAATACTGTCTAAAACTAAGAGTTCCGATCTAACACTATATGTTGTGGTACCGTATGGTGTCATATAAACTATGTGTCATGCATCTAGACACGCCACATCGAAAATCACAATAATATGGCTTGCATCGATGCACGCTGCATGCCTGTATGGCACAATATATATGGTACTACTATATATATCACTACAAAAAAAGTCGCATCGGAGACGGGAATTTTAGTCTCAAAAGTAAAAAATTTAGTGGCTAAATGCTATTAGAGACATAATTTTTTCGAAGCTAAATGCGTGCCAAATTCCCTGGTGACTAATTCGGTACGGATATTTTCCGTATCTAAATAGCTACGAGCATATTTTGTAGCAAATTTAGCCACAGCTAAGTTTTGTGGCTAAATAGCAACGGATATATTTTGTGCCTATATAACCATGGAATATTTCCGTATTATTTAGTTACAATATGACCATCACTAACCTGTAGGCAAATTGCCACATCACGGGCCGTTTATAATTTGTAGGTAATCTACCACGTCATTGACCATATCTAAACCCTGGGGAATGTACCACGCCATAGGTTGTCTCTAATACATGGGTAGTCTACCACAACGTGGGTCGTCTCTAATTTGTATGCAATCTACCACGCCGTGTCTCAAATTTGTAGGAAATATGCCACGCCATGGGTCATCTCTAGTTTTTAGGTATTCTACTTCACCAATAGTTGTCACTAATCTGTAGATATTCAACTACGTCGCAGGCTGTCACTAAGTTGGAGGTGATATGCTAAATAACATTCTATCACTAATTGTTTTGTATTTGGGTAAAAACCATCAAAATTCATTTTCGTCAATAGTTGCTATTTTGAATTAAATGCTTCAATATTTTTAATTTAAAATTTTGTTTTCATTAGAGTTAAACATATTAAAAATTACAAAATTTTCAATTCCATTATTTCAATATTGAAAACCAAGATAACTACGAAATATCCAACTTTTCATAAACCCATTCCATGAGTTCACTTAAATCTAAGACAATTAGACATAAACCAAAACATAACACAATTCACTTAAAGTATTGCATTAAGAAAGGAAAACCCTTACTCTAGTAATTCTAAGAAGACATAAATCAATAACTTATTCCCTTTGCCAACCATAAATAAAATCAAGAGTCATGAAAGAATGGCCGAAGAGGATCAATTCCTTTCACCCAAAATCCTAATAATATTCTCTTCAAATGCTTTGCGTTTTCTTTCTTCTTCTGGGGACCTCTCTTCCATTTGCTTAATTAGTTCCTCCTTGTCACGTCGTAGGTCATCCATTTGTACTTCACAAGCATTGCGGAAATTTTCTTTCAAAGTAGTAATATCATCTTCATTTCCATGTTCAGAAGATATATATATTAGAGGAGGTGTGGGAACGGTTAATTCCAATACCATATAAGCTGCCTCCCTTCCCTGGACTTTCACTTGCCTTCAATAGAAGAACCAGGACCAAGAAAAACACAATGTTGAGCCATGTATAATTCAAAAATGCTTTCACGAAGGACAGAAATCTAAATAGATTATGTAAAACAAACCAAACTGCCCAAAAAAAACATACCCTGCCAGAACATTCAAGTACTAAGTTAAGGCTCAAAACAAAGACTAATAACGTTCTAACTAAGTTAAACATCATAATGCTTATAACAAAGGCTAAAAACATTTTAAATGAGTTAAACGCCATAAAAGCATATTAAATCAGTGTACTAAAATGACTGAGTAAATATAAATTTTTTAAACTCTAAATATTATGGAAGCCAGAGAGAGGATTGGAATACGATATAGTGTGTGAAACAAAGCGTATACATACTTGGCATCCTCCAATTCTAGAATAATTCGACCAGATCATCTACACGCTCGAGTAAAGCATGGTTCGAACCCCTTTGACCACCGGTTGCTCTATTCTCTTCTCCAAAAAGAGAGGGATCAGCTTAGCCCTAGATTGCATCTCATTAAAGTACTTATCATTCGAATAATACCCATCCTCATCTTGCAATCCATGAACTCTAGGCATTGAACTCCATCTTGCATTACTAACTATTGTGTAGTTTTCTTCAAAAATTTTCGTAGATATGGAAATATTATGAGATGTTTGAGGTTTATATAGGAGCACAATGAGAACAGCCTTTAGGTTTTTAGAAAATATTGGAGGAAGTGTAAAAATTTTTGGAGGATTGCTGATATTAAAGCGCCAAAAATTGGCTTAAAAACAATAAATTGAAACAACTTTGCCGCATGAATAAAAATGGTAGAAGAGTGAAGCAGTGCTCAAAATTCGAGAGACCTGCAGCACTGGAAATTCATGGAAGAATATAATGTGTCGTCAAACACACATATATATTACTATATTATCATGTATATACTATATATGTATATATGAACAAGGAGTGTGTAACCTTTTTTGGGTGTATAATATATATTAATAATTAATAATATAAAATAAAGTTAATTAATTGTTGATTGGTATCAATTTAACTCAAGGTAATCCTTGATTTATATCTTTATTTTTACAACATATCTATCTTCATTTATATCTATCAATATATCTTCATTTTTACAACTATTAAAAATATATTTGATGATTGTTAAAATGCATTTAACATCATGTACAACTTGTGAAACTAGGTCCTAAATCTTTATTTCATTGTTAAAAAGTAGAGGTGTGTTTTTTTATCTATTGTTGACGTAGAACCTGGAGTCAAACTTTTGACCCTAAACAATTTTAGTCTCCAAAGGATGCATATATAGGGCGGGTCATTGGATAAAAATGATAGGATTCAATACTCATTTTTAAGTTACTAGCTTCAATAGTCATAATACATAATGTAATATATTATGGTTTTTATCTGTTTTCCCCCTTTTTTAGAAAGATATTTTAGTCTTTTTAATACAATATAATATAGGGTCCTTATATCCATGTTTACAATTGAAAATATTTTGGAATATGCCAAAATTGTTAATTAAATACCATAAATAAATATATGATTTTTTTTCTATTTTCTTGGCTAATTGGCACAACTTAATCCTAACCTTTTAGTTTATTGTGCAAGCTAACTCTAATCTTTTATCCGCTTGACTCCACTAGTAGTTTTCTTTCTATAAAAATTACGCTGATTGTATACTTATCCAATTGTTTTCACCTTCTTATGAGATTAACTTGCAATTTACAAACATTCATGAGAATGAATAAGGAACTAGATTATTAATTTTCAAATGAACAACTTTCAAATGCGATTACATCAAATACTATCAACTTCATGAGCAAATGAAACAATCGATAAAGTTCTTAAACAAACCCCACAAATACATGGTTGTCAATTGTTTTATTATATTCTAAGCAATGCAACCAAATATATTACGAGAATTTTGGATAATAAAATTTCAGCATTTGTCGAATAAAAAGTTCACGTTTTTGAGCCGCCGAAATGTAACCATCTTCTTTTGATGGAGCATTCAAATCAAGCAATGGATTAACCAACTTCTTCACATAGTGAATGTTTAAACCCGAGATGAATTGCATTTTTTTTTTTTTTTGGAATTACCTTTAATACTAACATCTTAATTTCAATTATAATGCTTACACAATTTAGATTATCGTTTTTTTCCCTTCTAAATGTAAGGTTAATTATGTTTGTACTATTCCCAAGTGCGAATCAAACTATCACTTTAGGTATTAAAAATGGTGCCTCGTGGTGAGAGTATTCCTACAAATCACAACGTAAAAAAATGATGCCACTCAGACAAATAGCAAGCTCCGCCACTGGGCAAGAGAGGGTTGCGACATGTGTGGAGCAAATTGTGAGAATGGGGTAATAATTTTTTTTAATGGGTGATGTGGAGTGCCAGGTTGTGACGATTCACAACATTTATTTTTTTTTTCAAAATTGCTTAACTCAATTATTATATAGATATGGATTATTATATTTAGGAATTAGAAATATATATTTTAGAGACGGAAATTTACTAACGGCTTAGAGACAGAAATGACTTGGAGACAAAATAAATGTAAGAATTTTACCAATATAAGAATTTTACCAATAAATATAGGTACGAAAATTACCAACAATTTTAAATACGGAATATTAGAGACAGATATTTATAGAGCATTTAGAGACCGTATATAAGTGACAACCACAAGTTGCAGCTAACTCCCTGTGCACATGCTTCAATTTAATTTAACATAAGTAATTAAAAATTTTGTTGGTAATTTTGTACCTAATCCGATGCTAGAAGCTACAAAGCATCTATGTAGCTAAATTTCCATCTCTAAAGCCACAATTTATAGTAGTGTATATTTTTATATTATTTTTACTAAGTGAGTTCTTGTATTGAATACTTTGCTGCCTACGTTGATCTAATACAACCAGAGTGGATTCATCACATTAGGGACAAGGAGGTCAATTATGGAAAATGTACCGTTAGCGCAGGAAATGAGTGTTTTGATTAGGTTAAGGTGGTGATATACAAACCACACTAAAACCTTAATGATGTTTTATTTAAAAAAAAAAAAAAAGGAAGAAACAACTTAGAAAATGTCTTGATGTGTATATGATTCTTGTTTCATTATTTTTCATTATGATCTTACTTAATACTGGCCTGATAATTAGTTTATTACAAACCACGGGAGGTTCTTGGGTCCATGTTTGGCTAAAATTCATTGAGTTGCTTTTGATAAAGAGTGCTATAAATTATTGTGAAAAATGATACTTGCACACCAAAAAATTGCATCCATTAAATTTTGATGTGATGGATATGTGAAAAAAAAAAGATCATCCACATGCCCGTGTAAAAAGATTGTGTACAAAAATTATGTATATGTAGTGGGATTGAATTATTGCAGATTTGTTTCTACTAATGTGGTAATTAATCACACTTCGAGGCTGTTGGGTGACTTGGGTCCATGCTTGGCTAAAGTTCATATAGGTTGCTTTTTGATAAAGAGCGCTATCAATTATTGTAAATTTGTCTAGAAAATGTTAAAGTAGAATCGAAGTCTACTAATGTGTTAACCACACATTAGCAATTTGATTGGAAGTCTGATGACTGCTTTCTATGGAGAGGGAAGATGGTGATGGACATGTAGCTGTGAGGGAAAATGGTGAGATATGTGAAAGAAATTGATTTCATTTTTTGTTTCTTTTCATCTTTTTGAGATAATGTGTATCGGAGTGAGAGATAGCAACGCATGAATGGTACAAACAGTCTTTCTTAAGTTTTTCTTAGCCTCAAATTGTATATAAACTGATCAGAAAACGCCTTGATAGGTGTTTAATTCTATTTAATTAATTTTCAATTTAATCTTACTGAATGTTGGTCCCATAACTAGTTTTTCAAAGATTCATTCAAGCCGCTTCGGATACAGTGTGCTTAATTATTGTAAATTTGTTTTTACTAATTAATGTGATAATCAGACATCGATAAAGAGTGTTATTTATTATTATAAATTTGTTTAGAAAATGTTACCATAGAATTCAAGTCTTTTCATGTGTTAAGCGCAATCGAGATTGATGGGTGAGCTTTTCGGTTCCTTCAAGTTGTTTCCTGATAAAGTGCTACTGACTATTGTAAATTTGTTTTAAAAAAGGTTGCCATAGACTTCAGGTCCGCTAATGCGTTAACAGATGTCGAGGTTGCTAAGTCCATGCTAGCTGGGCTAATCATCAAGGCTAAATTTATTTATTTATTTATTTATTTATTTTTTTTTTTTTTGAGATTACAAAGGGATTGGAGGTGGGGAATTGAGCTCTTGACAAAGGGTTTAAGGATCTAACTAGGATGTCATCAGACTATAGGGGTCTTGAATGATTTCTGACAAATAATGCCATTAATTTTTTTATTTTTTATTTTATTATTATTTTTATTTTATTGGTAAATTTGTTTAGAGAATGTTACCATAGACTTCAAGTCTACTAGTGTGTTACCACATATCAAGGTTGCTGCAGGGTCCATGCTTTGGCTAAAATTCAATCAAATTACTTTATGGTAAAGAATACTATCAATTATTGTAAATCTGTTTAAAATTGTGACAGCAGACTCTAAGTTTACGTTGTGGAGCCTTCACTATTAAGAAAAAAATGAAATTATCTTTTTAATCTACCTGAAAATCTTCTACCGACAAGTCTAGGCCACACAATATGGAATTCCACACAACACTCCATAAATGAATATTGTTGGATTGCATATAGTGAAAATAATGTGCTGATTTTTCTCCTTTTATCTTTCTCTTTTGTCCTTTCTTTCTCTTTTTCTCTTTTCTCCTTTATCATTATCTATGTAAAGTAAATGTTTAGTAAAATATATATGCCTTCTTAATAAGTTGGGTTACAAAATAAAAAACATGAAAGTGAGTGAATTATATGTTTGAGGGAAATAAAATAAGAATATGAGTTCATTAAACTGATTTCCAAATCTACAGGTTACAATTAGAAGTTCAGTTTTAGAATTAGCAGGTGTCAACAACTACAAATCATGAGTACACTACCGTATAGTGAAATTAAAAAAAAGAAAAAAAAAAGGAAAAAAAGTAATAAACTAGGTTGGAACTTCTATCTAAATTTTTTATTATTTAGACTAAAGTATAGAGGAAGTAAAAAAAGTTATATATTTTATTAACGGCTTAATTTATCTAATATACAAAGGTTAGATTTTTAGTGAAAAGTCAAAATGCAAAATAAGATTTTCTGTTTTAATCTTTGAAACACTCTTACATGTAGTATATATGCTCATAGTTAAGTCTATTTTATTAACCCCAACTGAAGTTTATATTGAGATCTACAAGTTAAGACTCATATTGCATATTTCCCGGGATAATACTTCACGTACATCCCATCTTGCGTCCACCGCACATCCCTAATTTATCACCATATATATAAGGAATTCAATAAAATAGACGTGAAATGGACATGAGATGCGTTCGACATGTATTAGTATCCTATTTCCCGACTTGGAAATAATGTCGACAATTATAAAGAAAAGGAATAAAAAGGTAAACACAAAACCGGGAACTCATTTGCAATTATGACTAAAACCACCACCACCCAAAAAAAAATAAATAAAAAAAAAATAATTCATAAGGACTACCTAAAAAAAACCAACAAAAGGGACTACCACCAAAATGAATATGCAGTTTTTCCATAGAGCACACGTGGGTTCCTTTACAGAGTCCGTGTGTCAATGTGGTGGTGATGTGGCAATCACTTGTCTACCACATTGGCGCCACATAAACAGTTTGCGGGTACAAATTTAGAATTACTAGCGGTGATTTTATGGCGTCATTTGAACACTATTTATGGTGTTTAAAGGATAGTGTGTCAATCACCCATTCGGTATATTGAGAGCCCCATTACCTAACATATCCAATGAGTGATTATAATTCTTTAAACACCATAACATGTTGTTTAAAGAACACCATAACATGTTGTTTAAAGGACACCATAGAGCATGCCAACGTATTAGACTTACTCTTAATAATATATCTATGGGTTAACTCGACGCACGGGTTTTGTAATGGACAATATCCATTGCCGTAATTTTATATGATTAAAACCTACTACACTATGATACTTCCGTTAATGGGTTTAGCGTGTGGTGCTTTTAATCAACGTGAGTCTTGCACTGAATGTAGCGATTGAAAAATTTTTCTATTTAAAAATTTTATTTTAATACACATGTCGCTATGACATGCGTAGAATAAGTATGAAAAGTCATATTTCACTGACGTGCTCGTCTAGTCAATGTTAAATTTAAAAAATTTAATCGTTTGAAATAAAATAAATTCTCAAGAATTCTTAAGGTCGATGTATGGAATCTGAAATTTAATAATTCCTTCCAAAAATCAAATATCATTAATATATTGAGTTTATATAACCTATTTTAATTCTCAACTTCATAGAAACATTCAAATCCTAATTCTTTTATTTATGCAAACTTTTTCTCAAATAGTAGTCCAAATTAAATCCAAAGATTTAAATTAATCACTTTTACCATTTTTGGTCATATCTCATTCCAACCTCCCTACCCATGTAACCCTATATTAAAAATACTCATGTCTATAAATTCTCTTAAATCACTTCCAACACAAGGGAGCAGCCACAACCCACAAGCAAGAAAATCTGTGATTGTGAGCCTTCGTTTCCCATATCTAAAGCTCTTCATTTTATCTTTCACTTTGAAAATTTTTACAAGCATTTACCGTCTCCACCGTCTCCACCATTCCCTTTCACATACAACTTCTCACAACATTCAATATGTATACGCACACTCGCAGTTAAATATGTATACAACCTTCAATTTGTATACAACTTCTCACAGTTAAATACACATACTACACATAAATAAACACAAAGACAAAGCTCAAGGTTTCATACATACACAATACACACATACATAGGCAAACCCGGTTCATACCACCACGCCGGCCTCACGCTGCTGGCAGCTCTACCAACAGACCCGCCAGAAAACGGTGACCCGTCCCTCTCGGCCTCTCGGCCCATTTTCAACAGCCACCAAAACAAACCCCAATCGACACCAAAACTCAAAGCCCACAACTCCTAGATGCTTAAGAACTGATTTACGGCCGATATGAGTAAAGGAACCCGTCGGAAAATGAGATTTTGAAATGACCTTCCACCAAGAAGTTCCACCATTCGCCAAAATACTTACCTAGATGGAAAGATCTAGCCGAGAGCACTTTTTTTCCCCTATTTTTAGATGTCAAAGCCTCAATTTCTCCCGGAATATTACCTAGGAACAACCCCCAGCGTCCGTCGGCCTCTCTGCATCGTTTGTTTCTGAATTTTGGGAGTGAGGGCTTTGTTTGTAAATTTGATAGATTTCCAAAATTTCTCGGAAGCCCCTAATGTTTTAGAACTTATTAGTTGATCCCTAGTGTTTCAAATCATTTCAACTTAATCCCTCACATATTGATTTTCATCAAATAGTCTTTTAAGTTCCATTTTAAAATGTTTCAGCCCTATGACTTTCATATTTACGTATTTCATTATCCATAGTTTTTGAGTTAGCCATTTCAATCCTTGTAATTCTGAGCTTAGTCTTTTTAGCCCCCAAACTTATGATTTAAGTCCTTTTTCCCTAATCTTAGTTCTTTCCCATTTTAACCCCCAAAGTTATTTGAAAACACTTTCTCACTCACATTCTACACTTTCAATTATTTTACTATAGCCACCAAGGTTTTAATTTAATTATTAAACCTTAATTTTCAAGTTCTAACTTTATTAATTTCTTTTATTGACTAGACGGAGCGGTCGGACACTTAAGAAACTGGTTTCAAGATCTAAAGCTCAACTGAAGAAAACTAAGAGGTGGACTCTTACTCCCAAAGAACTATATTTTTTTTTAGTTGCTCATTATTAATTAAGTTATGTTGTGAATGTGTACATGTGATTGTGATTTATGAGAATACTTGCTATATGCATGAGAGTACTTGCTTTACGCATTAGAATTACTTTCTCTAATTCAAGGAGAATACGGGACTTGTATTACTCATACTTGTTCTCAGAGAATATATTTCAGACTTAAATTGCATGTTTATATGTACTGTTCTTGATATAGATTAATTGATATGCGTTGAGTCTATTGAGTATTTTATGAAATATTCATTCTTTTCCAAACTAACAATTTTCAGGCTTCGAAGTCGGTGGCAGAATGACGGGTGGCGGCGATATTTAATTTAGTTATGCGACGTTATTTTGAATATTGTCACTTTAACCATTAAGAAAACTATTATCAAAACAAATTTGATCTTAATGTATGAACATAGCTTCCTCATCGTCTGACTTATTTTAATTATTGATTTTGCTAGCATAATTTGGTTTTGGTTTATTGCGCAAATGAAATTCTTACCTTTTTGCTATTTTTATTATATAATAATGTTTTTCGCGAAACTTGATCTTTTAAGTTATCTTTCTTTGTTTGTCGTTTTTATGCATTAAATTATATTAAAATTAGCAAGAAAAGTCAAATTAACACTCCAAGCGTTTTTAAAATTCAGGGCGTTATATCTTGGTGTCAGAGTAGGTCTACGTTTATGTAGACTTGCAATTTTCCAAAGGCTTCTAAGTTATTTTATATAAATTAAGAATTTTAGAAAAGTTGCCACCGTCACCGTTCTGCTTCGCCGACTTTGAGGTAAGAAAGAAATTTCTTATTTTAGAATCATTTTTGCTATCGGATGTTTAAAGAAATTTTTTTGAGGATTTGAAAAAAAAAAAGAAAAAGAAAAAGAAAAAGAGCAAGAGAGAGACTTTGCGTCTGATAAAGAAAGAGAAAACGAGTTTGAGCATAATTTTCATTTTATGAAAAGCATGACCATATTAATGGTGCTTTCAACTTAAGTCCTCGAAATTTGACTCAAGTTATTAGAAAGCCCCAGTAAGATGGACTTTGCAAGAATGATATTCTAAATATAGCACATGAAATTTTTGACTAAACTAAGAATATGAGAGGTTTGACATTGATCCTACCTAAAGCATAGGTGAACGTGAAGGATACAATTAGGTTTTACGCTTTAGAGCTACATAGAGTATATATAGAATGGGTTAATTTCAATTCCTCGTCTGCTTGATTGTGATTGTACTTTCGATAAGATTGTAGCACATTGTGACCATGACTTAACTTAGAGTAATGGGATCACACTGGACTGAAGCTTGAGCTAAAACATGAGGCTTAGGAAGAGTTAGAACCTAAACTCGAAGAGGTACTTGAGCTCAAGGAGATTTCCGAGCATATGCTTTATACAATTTGTTCTTATCTATTGAGTTGTTAGTGCTATTATTGTTACGTCTAATTGTGCATGTATCAAGAGGCTACTAGTTTGTCTTATTTGTAAAGGAAGGTGCCACGACAAAATCAAGTTAGTATGTTGCGTGAGTTGCTCTAAGCTTTTGAGGAGCTGAGAGAGGCCACGCCTCGTGCAGCTACATCGGTTGCGTAATATATCTTTGATTTTAACTGATAGATAGTAAAAATAGCATTAATCCATAATTATTTGACACACATCATAATTGCTTTACACCATTAATTATATAATACAAGCTTCCATTGTGGATCTGAAGTTGGTTATTCGATCGAACTACCGGACAACAACGATGGGAACTCCATATTGTTTATATCTATTTCACCATACTGAACCCGCCTCATTTGATCTTCTGCAGAGAAAAAACGGCTTAGGAGGCAATTTACCTCATTTTGTAAAAGATTACATGAATAATTTACGTACAAATGGCGGGACTCATTGAGTATATATATAATAATAAGAGAAGTGTAGCTTTTCTCGCTCTTTTTTTGGCTCTCTAGGGTTTCTAGCTCTATAAGATTTTTAGTGATATCATTTAATTCTTTTTTTTTTGTATTTTTATTTTTATCTTTTTTTTCTTGAGATTTTTATACTAATTTTTTTAAATAATATCAATTTTTCTTTTATTAACTCATATCTGATTCTCAATTCACAATATTTTTTTAGCTAAATATTTTGAGTTAGAGATCTGTCACATATAAAATCGAACACGAAATTAATCAAGAGTTCTATTTCAAAAAAATCACATAGTAATTTTTATAATTCTAAAACTCAAGTATAGCACGTCTCTAAACTAATAAATTTCTAAAAATCTGTAACATTAATTGTAAATTTCAATTTTTAATAATTTTTTAAGAAATTTTTTTATAGTTATTGTAGTGCAATAATCAATTGATTTGTTTAAAAATTATAGTACTCTAATTTGTCAATTCTATAATTAAATTGGAACTTTTTGATATTTAAGTCGTAACATATTTAGACTTGGATTATTTATTTGAGAGATGAACCGAATATTGATACGGTTGCACTGTAATAGTTATTCAATAATTTTTATTAAATATTTTATTTTTATTGAATCACCTAAATTAATTTTTATTTATATATGTATAATTAATAGGTGTTGTAATTTAAACAAATGCTACGGCAGTTATATTTCTCATATTCTAGACATGAGGTCTTAGATTGAAACACACTCGCCCCTCCCCTCACTGTATAAAAAAAAGAAGAACAATTAACTAATACAAAAAGTGTTGCTGACAAATAAATTCAAATATAATAGAATGGTTATAAACACTTATATTTCATAATATTAATATGACTCAATTGGCTGTATTAATAATTTATATTAAATTTTTATATAAAAATTCATTAACATTTATTGTTAGAGTAATTATAGGGAGAAATATTTATTTGACATAAATAACTGATATTAATTCTCCTCCCACCCCTATACACACTGTATGAAAAAAATTAACTGATGTAAAAAGTGTTACCGACAAATAAATAAATCTAAATATGATAGAATAATTATAAAAACTTATATCTCATAATGCTAACATATGACTTAACTGGCTGTATTAATAATTTATTAAATTTTTGTAAAAAAAAATTTATTGAGATTTGTTATTAGAGTAATTCTAAATAAATATGTTTATCTGATATAAATAACTGATATTCGTTAGTTGCAAATGTGAATTGATTGTTTATATGTAAGTAGTGAATTTGAAAGCACACGGTTATCAAATATATGGTTGACAGCTAAACATGTCACTTTTTCATACCAGATAAATATGTCTCCATAAAATTACTATTGTTATTATTACTTTTAGATACTGTACAATACACGATAAGAACTCTAGTATTTGATAAATTGGGGCCTTACCAACCTAAACTTCAACAATATAAAGCCTTATACATTAACATAAAGAAAAATCACTTGACCTTTAGTAAAACCAGTTTAATCAGTTTTCTTGATTATAGTATTGACATTTTTTTTTCTTTTGGCATTAGTGGTTAGGTGGAATGTTACCCTAATAATAGAACTTAGTTGAATATTTATTTGAAATATGATGTCTTTCTATAACTTTTTGAAAGTTACAATTTACTGAAGACTTTTTTAGGCTCTTGGTCCCGCTCTTCCCTTTGTCAAGATCCAATTTTCATGCCCAAAACAGCCTTACAGTATTAAAGTAAAAATGAAGAATTCCTGCATGTCTAATCCAAGGACAAGAAAATATATGTATATATTCATCGTCTCCAATATATTCTATTATCAGGATATTAATTCTACGATCGTAAGCCCTCTCACTCTCATAAAAAATACTTTTAGTATTTTTGAAGAGAGTGACAAGAAGTACCTTAATCTCGCCGGTCTTTATACCTCTTCAGCAAGTAACATACGTGCACTACCCGATGCTCACCCATCGTTGAGAAAGTGATTTATGGCTTAACATGAGAGAGACCTTCAGCTAAATCTTAAAAGACTGAAATACACTTACTTTTGAAACTCCTTTGTGGGCACAGAAACCGAGGGCCTAAAACCTTCTTCCTTTTATACTCTAATTCATCAATGTACCCTTCCAACTGTTCTTCTGGCAACAACGATGAGTTTTCCATATTCAATACTTTCTTAGGAGATCTATCATTCCTCGATTACCTCTTGTCTTCAAAGTTGGAAGACGAATCACTAGCCCCTGTCGGTTCATATTTCGCCCCTTCAAATCTTTCAGGTAAACCCTACTCCTTCGAACCTGCGCAATGATTCTGAAGGGGTTTAATTCCTTGATGTATATGTCTTTGATGTGGATTATCAATTGTTATTTTAAATATTACTGCCTCTGATTCTGTATATAATTTACTCTGGGCTGCGAATTTTTGTTTTTCTTTTGTTTTTTCAGGGTTTTTCCTCGGGTTTTTTTTCTTTTACCTGTTCACCTTCTTCTCTAGAAGTTGAAATTTCTGCTTATATTAATAATTGTTATATTATTACTCTACTCCAATTATCACCATATCTTAACATAAATCTAACTACAATCAATAACTAATTCAAATAACATTAGGAATAATGTAATCTACCAATTGAGCAAAACCATTATGTCATTAATTAACCATTAAAATAAGGTGCACTAACTATTGTAATGTACATGTTTGCAAGACGATCTATAATCCATAAGTAAATAATATTTCAAAACAGATAAGACCAAAAATCATGTACAATTTTTGACAAAGTACTCGGCCCACATTTCCCAGATCTCACCTATATTAGGTTGAGTATATGGCCCAGATTGATAAACCTACAACAAACAAAGAGAAAAGGAATTACTTTGTTGATAAGATATATATTTATATATATAAATGAATAATTAAATAATTCTTGATTTTCGATAAATATTTATACCGTATCAAGATATTCTTCATTATTAGAATAAAGTGTGACTATCTTGAACATATTTCTCATCACACAATAGACTCATTCATTGGATCCCCGTTGATGAGGGCACTAATAGTTCGAACGAGTCGAAAATAAATATTAGTAATTAAAAAGCTAAAATACGAAACTTCAGTAGTTATTATAACATTCAGAGAACAATTTACATACCGTAATTGATTTCCCCATGAGATTTTTGTTTAGTATTTTCCCTGATGTGTACAATAATCTAAGTACCCTAAATTTATAATGTATGTATAAGTTACTTAACTTTTCTAATTGATTTAAAAATAATAGATTCTCACCCGTGCGTTGCACGAAAAGATCACTTAATAAAATCGAGGCAATAAAATATTCTAAAAATTGAATAGATAAATAGAAAGCATTTAACCTCCTTTTTTATTTTTTTGGGTGGGGGTGGGGGTGGGGGTGGGGTGGATGCTACTCGCCTAAACTCGAGTTAAATTTCATTGATATTGAAAAATATATACCAAGGTGAAGAGAGAAGTCACGAGCCTTACCCCAAAGTATCACTCACATGGTATAGACTTACATGGTATAGACGCAAGACTACTTAACAAATATAAAACCATCATGAATGCAAGTGAAGTACTACTTCCTATACAACTACACAATCTCAACAACTACTAATTCGAATATAAGGCATAGCTAAATTATCTAACCTCTAAATCCCTTTAGCTAGTCCTTTCCGTTGTCTTACAACAATTGACTCAGGAGTTCTCCGCCTATTCCCTTCATTAGCAAAATGATCAGCTAGCTTACTGGTTTCTCTCCACACGAGTGAGTTTGAGCTCCATATACTTGGCATAGCATGAATTTTACCCATGTCATGTTGAATGCACTAAGGACGAATAATTCTTTCCAGACATAAGTGAACAGCTAACTGAGAAACAGACTCAACCCATACCTTAGCAGATCGGAAGAGCGTCGTGTATCATAGTTGCAAACCAGTACAGATAGCCTTCACTTCTGCTTCAAGGATGGAGCTGCATTCATAAACCTAAAAAAATCCAAATTGAAAGATGCCCCTCTTATAACACCTCCCCAAGCCGCTCTAGCACTACCTTGAAAAGAACTATCAGTATTGAATTTGTTCCAGTCAACATCTGGTTTTGCCAAAGCTATAATTGCACATTGAGCTTCTGTCTTCCCAGCAAGTGTACCTTTAACAGCCATAGACTAAAACCTCCCAACCAAATACAATAGTAAAAAAATTCAAAAATCACTGTAAAGGAAAATAAAGAGATATGAAGGATAAAATATCCTTTAATGCTTGAATTATAGGTATAAAAAATTGTCAAAGTACACTATCTTTATTACAAAAACTATATGACACCATCTCGTATAAAATTGACCAAATACACCATCTACATTACAAAATCTAAATAAGAAACTTCAACTTCAATTACATTACAAACATGTAAAGCCTAAGGTTTATAATAGATATTGTATATTACCCCAAGAATTCCAAATAAATCTCTGAAAATTGTGTCTATCAAAAAAAGATATGGGCATGATCCAAAAGAAAGCGAATACACCCAGCTCTATAGAAAGAATAATACACCCAGCTCTAAAGAAATAGAGATATTTATCCTGATCCCAACATCTTACCAACATGCCATCGTGAGTACGTAAGTATACTGAAGTCATTTAATTATTCCCATCAATGTTGTTTTCATAGTTCCCATGTTCCAACCAGTCTACAAGGATATCATAAAATAAATTCATATCCCACTACTACAAATCAACAACAATTGGGTAAAGAGAAACACGGAAATATGATCTTATATTAAACTAACCAGTGAAAGAACATCGAGTTAATAAATTAAAAGTAATTGAAAGTTAATAAACAAAAAAAAAAATATAAATTAAAAACATGGAGGAAAAGAACCATCATGTTGAAATTGGCTAGAATCATATCTTTGTCTCCACTCGACAAATTCATCCATATTTCTCTATTGGCAATATTAACTTGTCTCCTGGAAGATATATTTCAACCGAGCAATTTGTATTATAATGCATCAAGAAAGCTTACTATGGAAGAAACTTCTTCCCCCAAAAGATATAGTTCATAAACTAAAAAGTCATCACAACAATTTCCAATGTTGAAAAATGTGCTGCAATAATCATGGTTGATAAATAATTATACCCATGATCATCAAATTAACAAATTCTTCAACTTAAATTTGTAAGATCGGAAGAGCGTGTGTAGGGAAAGAGTGTAGGCATACCATCAATAAAGAGGTTCTTTTTTCCAAGAGAAGTGGTGATAAGTTACCTAATTATAGACACATTAATTGTATTAGAATTTCATACTCCAATCAGATTATGAATATATCTTAATCTGAAGGTAGAGAGCAATGACAATTCCTATAATTAGTATTCATTATTATTCTCCTAATCTTGATGCATTTAGATATTCTAATATTTGAAGAAGGCAATACATACAATTTTAAAGAATGAAATTATAGCTTCAACTTGCTGCATAGGGTTATGGGGAAGAATGGTTGCTTATGAGAATGAAATAGAGCAGTAATATTCTACTCAAACGCTCACCGTCATAGGAGGTTCTGATATATATATATATATATATATCATTATTTAGAATATGCTCTTAATATGTTTTCCTAGTTTTATGTAGATTTTTCATATGATAACACATAAGAAAGGGGTGTCCTACTTAGTCTAATATATAGCAAAGAATTAGTGATTTAGATGTTAAATTAACTTCATGTGGCACTATAATTCAAATGCATCAACATCCTCTTGGTAAAAAGTTTGATATTAATGTAGTGTTATAATCAAACCCCATCTTTTTGGCATAATTTTTGTGTAATCATCAATTCAAATGATTCTGACATTTAGTCTCAAACGTCAATTATTTTCCGACAACTAATATGAATTCGCTCTACTTATCTATTGATTAATCTAAATGGAATTATGTAGGATTAGGAAGTCATTAATCAAATAATGGCAATGTGGTATTTTTTGCAATGTGGTTTCAACTAACACTCATTCCACAATATTGAGAGAAATAGAATACTTGGGCTTTTCAATTATAAGTATATACTAATACAAATAGCTAATGCAAGAAACTTACTAATTCTTTTAGTACCTCCCACTATAGATTATATTCAAGATTTAAGCTATGATTCACAGAAGTATTCGAAATTGGAAAACATGGTATAGCAGAAACTCTTGAGTTGTCATTACTAACCTAGTATCTAAATCAAAAGATTTCCCTGTGCAACTCCATATGAAATCTCGATACGGTCTGCATAGGAGAAATAATCAAATTGATAGTAAAACAGGAAAATAAAATCATATTGCAAAATCAATCAAACCAAAGCCTGTTTCTAGCACCGGTGAAGATGGTGTGTGTCTTTCTAATCAAGGGAGATGATATTCTTTGAAAAGGATATGTTTATGGTAAGAGCAAGGTCAGCTATTGCTCGAAATCAGTAGATGGAGATGCTGATTTTTGTCGCCAGCAGTGTTGTCTCTTCTTTCCATGGTAGATAGGAACATTCTTTGAAAAAAGAATATGTTCATCTTTTTGGCATGTGTTTGGCCAACATGTTTGCCATGAAAGAGGATGTTACTGTTATCAGATCCACAATTTGCACACGGGCATTGGCTTGGCAGGTAATGCAAGGTGTGTGGTGGAAAGGATGTCGATGGCTGAGGAATCTCCAGGAAAGCCAAGCTAGGAGATTGCGCCATAATTTTCAGCAAGGATTTTTCGACATGAGCTAAGGTGAAATTTTTAGAATTGGTGATTAATTCTAAGTGTTATACTCTTTATGGGGGAGTATGATAATTCTCTATGTCGAGAATTATGAGATTGTGTTAATTCTCTTGGTCGAGAATTGAGACTATCGGTAAAGAGGTGTTGTGTAGCAGAAGTTACGGTGATTATTTTATTCAGTCAAGGTGGAGATTGTTGAGAAATGGCTAAATAAAATAATGGACAAGCTAGAAGTTCGAAGAAGAAATTGCAAGACGGTTAGAAGCTTGAAGAAATGCCAATTTGATAATCATTGTGCATGGCTGTAGGAACATTTGAGAAAGGGTTCTCAAGACTGCTGAGTTGTATTTGCATGGATTTGGGCTGGAATTGTGCAAGCACCAACTGAAGTCCACGAAGCAAAATCAAATTGGGAATTGAGTTGCAAACTTTGACCAAAGTTGAAGCTCTTTTAACCGCCATCCATCTTCTTTATATATGGATACTTTGTATCATTTGTATTGTTACAATCCCAGGCACAAATATGAATACCAGAGGTGAGGAAATTTTAAGCCTAGCACTTGAGGGTTTTCTTTGAGATTTATCGAAGAAATGGTTAGTTGAATATGGTAAAGCCTAGTGGGTATTGGTGGGATTGTAATCAGGTTTGGGCGTGAGAATCTATATGATTATAACAATTTTTCATATAGTGGAATATCTTTGACGCCCCGTGGTCTTTCTCCAGTTTTGGAGTTTTCCACGTAAATCTTGTGTTGTTATTTATTTCTCCTATTTATTTGACATTTCTCATACGAAGGTAAAGATCTTGGGTTGATCTGAGGTCGTATTCGGGTCGGAGTTTTCACAACAGAAGCCAGGATCATCTTGGAGCGTCATCCAAGAACCTGCCTTTCATACAAGCGTCGTCCAAAAACCTATCTTACGGTCCAAATTAAAGAGTTAATTACTAGAGACCAAAATCGGCCAAATTGCAACAAAATTAAGGATTCTTTTTTCCATGGGAGTCATCTATAATCAAGAAAAAAAATTAATCAAAATCATTTAAAAATAGATAGAATCCGAAGATAAGATAAACTGGAAACATTTAGAAAGGAAGCATATAGTATGAGAATTCATCGAAGCGAGAGACAGATCGGCTAAGGACAGTTTGAAGTGAGAGAGAAGAAGAAGAACACCAAGACGGAAGAGAGAGAAGACGTGTAAAACAAAAATTAGGTAAAACAAAAAATAGGTCAAATATATAAACGGAGAGCTTGGTTACCACAATTGTTACCACAAGACTATGCAAAAAACCCAAAATGCCCCCAACTTAAGGCAAATGGGTGGGAAAACTGCGGGAATTTTTTACCGCAGCACCTTTCATTTAATATATATATATATATATTCCACCGCCAAGTCTATACCACTCAATACTAGAATTCCACAACCCTATGAAAATGATTTTCTCCAAACCAATTCTCATGCAAACTTACTTTCAACCATATATTTACCTGTTAAAATAATCTTACACGTCAATTCGCGACTTTTTCTTATTTTCTAACCATACATTCTCTTTCAAAAAAAAAAAAATTACTTTTGACAAAATCAATTCTCCAAAAATCATTTGACTGCGTTTCGTAGTGAATGGTGCTGATTTTTTTTTATTTATCTTCCTGTTTCCGCCCCTTCCTTTGTTAGAAAAATGTAATGGCAGACTCCAAGTCTTTGTTGTGAAGTCCTCACTATGTAATTAAAAAAAAAGATTAACTTTTTAATCAAATGGAGAGTCTTCTATTGACAAGTCTATAACACAAAGTTAGAATTCCACATCACAATCAATAAATCAATATATAAATGTGATTGGGTTTCATAGTGAATGATGCTGATTTTTTTCCCTTTTATTTTCCCATTCCCCCCTTCGTTTTCCTATTTCCTATGTTTTTAATGGAAAAAAACTATTTGTAAATGAAGGTTGACAAAATGTACTGCAAAAAAAAAAAAAAAAACGTGACATGCAATTATCATTGATTTAAGAACAATGTGATGTACTAAAGAAAGACAAGATTTGCAAGTGTCCCTTTTGTCAAATATTTTGTATAAGTTGTTATTCAAATAGCATAGCTCTTTTATTTTTATTTTTAATCTTTCAAAAAAGAAACTCTTTTTATTTATTTATTTATTTATTTTCGGAATGGGTGAACTTAACGGTTTTTGTAATGTATATAATATCTTTGGCCATAGTAATTTGATCGAAACCTATTACACCATGATATCTCTGTTAATGATTCAGCTCCAACGGTACTATTAGCTCTAAAGAGTGTAGTGTGATATGATATGGATATTTTTTCCGTGGATTAGTTTAGGGTAATTTTCACTCTAGATCCTCAACCTTTTAATTTTGTATTAATTTAGTCCTCATTCTTTTTTTGGGCCTACTAAGTCCCTAAGTTTTCATTAATTATCGTATTATATCCCCAATATTACTTTTCGTCTCCAAACTTTCAATTTTCATTATTAACCCCTATCAAAATGACTATTATACCATTGATTCTTTATTTTCACTATAGATCCCCAATTTTTTAATTTTTATAGAATTTTGTGCTCATTTTTTGGGCGTATAGGAACTCTAACATTTTATTTTTTATCATGTTATATCCTCATTAGCACTTTCTGTGCCTAACATTTTAAATTTTATTGTTAGTATCATTAATTATTTAAATAAAAAATAATATAAAATAATAAGTCCACTCACTCTAACTCACTTTTGCATAACCTAATGACAACAGTCGGAAATAATGATAACAAAAAAAAATGATCTATAACGGTCTTGATAGATATCAAATTCACGTCGAAGAAAGTTGTCGATCTAAGTATCAACTTGAGGAATCGAATCCGATTTCTTGATCTACCACAAATCACAGGTGGATACGGATTGGTAGATCTGCCCCAAAAAATTGATTTTTGATTTACAAAACATAAAGAGAGCCATAATAATTTATTCTAATTTCATTTCTTATCATTTTTTTTATTTTCACCCTAATTTGTTCTCGATTTATTATCCCTCTCAATCTGATCTGACTGCTAATTATGGATCCACAAAAAAATAAGAATTAGCATATTAAGGGTCGATCTCATTTTTGTAAGTAGAAAATAATTTTTTTACCCACCCTGATCCATATCCTCTATGTGATACGTGATGAATCAAAAACCCGATCGAATCTGTTATACCGACTCTTAGATTGGAAATTTTTTTGGGTGAATTAGATATTCATCAAGTTTGGTATGGGTCGAATTTTTTTATAGGTCACTGCGGGCTAAGATGTGTAGAGTTTTTATTTTATATTATTCTTTATTTTTTTATTTTTATTTAAATGATTAAAGGTATAATGGTAATTTTAATAGAAATTAAAATTAGGGAAATAGTACGACAACAAATGAAATATTAGACGTTCTATATGCCCAAAAAATAACGGAGATAAAATTGTATAAAAATTAAAAGATTGGGGACATATAGTAGAAAAAAGAATCAAGGGTATAATAGTAATTTCGATAGGGGTTAATAATGAAAATTGGAAGGTTGGGGATGAAAATTAACGTTGAGGACATAATACATTAATTAATGAAATGTTAGGAACTTAGTAGGCCCAAAAAAAGAATGGGAACTAAATTGATACAAAGTTGAAAGGTTGGGGACCTAGAGTGAAAATTACCCATTAGTTTGTGACTGAGTTGGCACGACTTTCATTTAGAAATACTCTAAGTTGAAGGCAGTAATAGAATATGTCCGTAGAGATTATCTCGTCTTGGTGTTCATTTGCATGCTTAAATAACTAGTACATACTATTTTGATGTCCTTGCTGGATTTATCTTGTCTTGACTCTTAATGGAGTAATAATAAAGTATTTGCTCATAGTGCACCAAGTGAGATGTGTGTTCGTACAAACTGGTTCAGAAGTGAGAAGTGTATTTACCAATGTGTTAACCACACACAGGGCCGGTCCATAGATTTCGGGGGCCCTATGCGAAATTTAAAGAGAGACCCTTTTTTAAAAAAATTCAGATTAAACACGATTTTAACGGTTTAAACTTTGAATATTTAAATTTTATATTAAATAGGTAAGCAAAATAAGTAAACATTTTAATGATATTCAAAGAAGTTTTCAAGTCAATAGGCTTTAATATTTGTTAATTTGTAAGATATTTGATTATATTTTATCATTTAAAAAGCACATATACATTACTAAAACATTAAGAGGGCGTTATTCTTATATAAAATTACACTACAAATTCAATATTTGGTATTTGAAATTTAATAAAAATTACAAGAATTGTAACTATTATTAAACACAAAAAAAAATGAAAATTTAAATTCAAATCACATTTGTAGATATAATGTAGACTAAAAATAAAATCAAATTTGTATATATAATGTAGACTAAAATGTATAACTAAAATGATCAATATTATGGTAATTACATCATAAATCTTCAACTGATACATTACTCAGTGAAAAAAAGCACTAATATATGGAGTATTAATTATTTGATACAAAAAATACTTTGCTTTATGCCATTATCATTATTATTATTTAATACAAATTTCCATTGTGTAAGCGAGGTTGTTTATTCGATCGAACTACCTAGACAATAAGGGCACATCCATTTCGTTTATATCTGTTTCATCATCATGAACCAACATTTCTTCTGTGGAGAGAAATGGCTTAGGAGGAAACTGTAAGGACTCGACATCTCCTTCAAGCACTCTATGACTTTCATCATGGAAGGACGATCGACCGGTTTCATCTGTATGCACCATAAGGCCACAAGTATTTTTCTTGACCATTATTGTTTCATCCAAAGAAGCATCTCCTAGATCAATTTCCATTCCTCTGCTGAATTTGTCATGAATCCAACAAGGGAAATAGATTTGGCTAATATTTTCCACAGATGGATTCAAATTTCTTCTTTTACTTGCCATTTCCATCAGCAACAATCCATAACTGTAAACATCTGATTTGTATGAAACTTTTTCGATGTTTTTGTAGAACATTTCAGGGGCCATGTATCCCATTGTGCCCCTTGCTGGAGTTAGAGACACCATGCTTTCATCCGTTGGGTACAGTTTTGCTAGACCAAAGTCTGAAATTTTGGCATTGAACTTATCGTCAAGGAGAATGTTGTGAGGCTTGATATCAAAATGTAGAATTTGCATGTCACAACCTCGATGCAACTAATCAACTCCTTTAGCCACACCTAGAGCAATGTCGAACACTTGGAGTATAGTTCAAGGAAATGATAACTTCTTCTGGGAAAATGTATTTTTCTAGTGAATCATTTGGCATAAACTCGTATAACAGAGCACGCTTGGAGCCTTCGATGCAGAACCCAATGAGTCGCACCACTTCACGTGATGAATTCTTCCAATGGTAGCGACTTCACTAATAAATTCCTATCCACTAGCTTTGGATTTGCCCATCATCTTAATAGCAACAAAAGGGCCACTTCTAAGCTGACCTTTAAATACGGTGCCATAGCCACCTTCTCCCAGTTCTTCCTTGAAATTCTTAGTCATGTTCTTCAATTCTCTATATGTGTATCTAATTGGCACGAAGCTTTTCTGACTTCGTTGGAATTCTTCAATGTTGTCATATGCTGAGAGGCACGCCTTCGGATTTTATATGCCACCAACATTAACATGAATAAAACCCCACACAAAAACCTTGCTCCAATCAGTGCTGAAAAACATAAAGCCAAAGAGAAAAATTGTATCATGGACGCTTTTCTTCCGAAGAAGGATAATCTGACTAAAACTATTTTTTTGATTCTAACGTGAATAATTAGATGAATATCTAATCTCTTATCAAGGATCTCCACAGCCTTATGATGATACTCTGTCAAAAAATAGAAAATAATAAATAACAACAACAACAACGGGAAAGAAAATGTCAGGTGGTTGTTTCAAGAATGGACCAGTTGTGAGGTATCAAAGGAAAAACAGTTCAGAACACCCACCTTCCCATATGATACTTCGAACTGCAATCTCAAAACAAAAGCACGATCGGTAAAAAATAAATAAATAAATAAATAACTCGTGACTTAAAAGTAAAAAATTTATCAAAGGAATAAATTTGTTGATTTTAACTTTGTCAAAAGAACACCCACCTAACCAGATCTGCCGTAGACCTGCAAAATCAAATTGACAGGAAGATTAGAAAACTAAAAGTCAGAATCAAATTTCTTATTACAGAGCAATTTTTCACTGCCACACATACAATTGCGTTTGAGACGGAAGTTATGCCAGGGAGGAATGTCACAGAAGTACTTGCACCCTTATGTACCCATGAGATATGTACCATTGAGATTTGCACAGTACATGCCATTATTTCCTCCTGGTTCGGAGCATTCCTTGCAGAGCACTCGGTACCATGGAAGCAGAAATCCATGAGCCAGCGCATCTTGAATGTCTGAAAGGGAGGAGGAATCATTAAACGCTGGAAATTCATGATCACAATCTTTGTCTGCAATCCAAGTAACTGCGTCAATATTGCAGGAATCCTCAAGAATTCCAATCGGGGCTCTTCCATCTACAATATAGGAGTATTTCTGGCCGGAAATATTGTTTTTACTGCAAAAAGTGGTATTAACATAGTAACGAGACTTTGCAGGAGTTTCGCAGACTATATATATTACAGCGCTGTTCAGATCTTCAAGTGAAGTGTTACTATACTGTCGCACATATCTCCTTGGAATGTCATCATATGTCAGCTTATGGTTCGGAAGGCAGCACAACTTGGATTCTGGTAACCAGGATCAACTACTCGAATAGTCGAGTCACTCTAAGAAATTGATAGGCATAGTATCTTTTGGAATTCAAATAGAGGACAGTGCGATTGTTCTCACAAAAATGTTCATAGTTATGATCACCACAAGATACAGGATCACCTCTAAGTTGAAAAGGGTAGCTAATGTTCTGGATAACACTGCAAGAAGAAGGAACGCAGTGATTGTTATTCATGGCTTTGCAACCCTTTCTCCTCATTGACAGAGATTCACTCAGTGCCAGAGACTGATTTTTCCTCCCTTTCTTCTCTCCAACAACAACAATGGCGGATAGACTTTTATTCTGATAAGATGACAAAGACATCCTTTCAAGACTAACTGCCAATATTGACCAGATTGTACCAAAGCCCAGGGGGAAACAAGTGAAGCCTATATCGAGTTACTCTGCCCGATCTATAAAAATGACAATGCCATGAAAGTATTCTTTGAAGCAAACTGTCTTTTTTCTTTGAAGCAAAATGTTGATCAATATTCTTCCACTACATTACATGGCACCTCAACTGATCCATAGCCTCATCTTTCTATCCCATCTCTTTTCACTACTTGGATCAAGCAGCACTCAAAATGAGTGCCAAGTTGAAAAGTGCAGGCATGACGGCCCAGACATCCGGTTTCCTTTCATGCTTAAATACTGCAACCAACAGCAATGTCACTACCCTGGTTTTGAACTTCAATGCAACAAAAACAAGGACACCGTCATGGAACTCCCTTTTCCAGCAATTGCTAGTTCCAAGCTTCCATTTTCAGTTCAGTTTTCAGTTGAAGAAATCAATTACAAACATCAATGGATGGTGACATCTAGCGTTGATGGCTGCCTTGCTGCAGGACTTCTTCCAATTCTTAATTTTTCTGCATCTCCTTTCCAGTTCCCCAGATAGTGGCTTCATTCTCTTCAACTGTTCCAAGCTAAAGATAGAACCATACTTTTTGAATATACCTTGCCTCAGCAGCCCGGGTTATGATGTTTATGCAGCAGACTTCGATTATCAAGTGTCTTATTTACTGACTGTTGTTTCCTGCATCAAGATGTTTTCCGTTCAATCAATTAATCCCAGATTGCTTTGGAACAATTCCTATCTTTTCTTGAACTGGTCCAAGCCAGTCTGTGGACTTTGCAAATCCAATGGCAAACATTGTAGACTAAAGAATGACAGTTCAACCTCACTTGCTACTGAATGCTACAGCATCAAACAAAAAGGTATATGCTATGCTTTTTCTTTTTTTGGCTGTGATTTTGTATTAAAGACTAAGTGATTACATAAGAGAGTGGGGAGAGGATAGAGGAACCTGGATCTGCTGTCTGAAACCCCTACCCAATTTGTATACAAAGTGGTATAACCAATGGTGCGTATAGAATATTTCTTTTACCTTTTTTGAAGGGGATTTTTTCTTTTACTTTAGATAATTACATCAACACTACATTTTTTATTAGGGAAAATATATTGGCAACAGAAAATTTTTGATAAATGTACCCCATTTTTATTACACTGAAGATCTTTAATTGTAACATCGATGTTCCTAATTTTTTTGGGGGCATCATTTTCTTTGGTCGTTCGTTGCATAGAATTTCTTGTTCTTAATCAAAATATCCGTCCAAAATATATTGTTGGTGTGCTTATATAAATCATAAGAAAACATATGGTTTACTTTTATGTCTGTGACTCATCCTCTTTTACTTATTTAAGTATTTTTCGCTTGAAGGAATTCTTAGGAGGAAATTGTCATTGTAAGCTAGTTACAATAGTTAGTAAAGGGCTAAATATAAAAATACGGCACATAGAAGAGATTATGTACGCAAACAAAATATACAATTTCTTTATATTAAACAATACAGTTTCTTTTAGATTGACAATATAGGCAGCTTCCCCCAAAATGATTAATCCAGTGTACAATACAAAGCAATAATGGCTAAGATCTAAACTTGATTGCAACATACTAAAGTGCAACTAATTACAGAAAGATGCACGCTGCTTTTCTTACATCATTTTTATTGGCGATTTTCTTCAACATTCAGAAAGTATAAATCTCCATGCAAGTGACATTTACAGAATCTTCATATGTATGCAGGTTTACTGCAAAAACTAAGAGTTACAGGTGATTACTTTTGAACTTCTCTTACCTTCTATTTTTTACTTGCCACAAAGAAGTAATATGTATCTGCTTTGTTATGCAGGAGAAGTACTTGGATCTTTTCTTGCTGTGTTTGTTGCTATTGCATCATACATCATTTATAGATCATACAAACTCAAGAAAGAAAGTGAACAGAAAATTGAGCAATTCTTGGTGGATTACAAGGCACTCAAACCGACTAGATACCTCTATGCGGACATCAAATCAATAACAGATAACTTTAGTGAAAAACTTGGTGAAGGAGGATATGGAAGAGTATATGAAGGAAAGTTGGCTAATGATGTTTTTGTTGCGGTTAAGGTTCTCAATAACTCTAAAGGAGATGGGGAAGAATTCATTAATGAAGTGGGCACAATTGGCAGAATCCACCACGTCAATGTTGTTCGCATCGTTGGATATTGTGCAGTTGGATTTAGACGAGCTCTTGTTTATGAATACATGCCTAATGATTCACTTCAAAGGTTCATATCTTCTGAAAAACAAAGGTGTAAGCTTGGGTGGGAGAAATTGCACAAAATTGCCATCGATATAGCTAAAGGAATCGAGTATCTTCATTAAGGGTGTGAACAAAGAATTCTTCATTTTGATATCAAACCAAAAAATATACTGTTGGATCACAAATTCAATCCAAAGATTTCAGATTTTGGATTAGTAAAATTGTTCTCAAGGGAGCAAAGTATGGTGTCTATGACTACTGCAAGGGTTACAATAGGCCATATTGCACCAGAAGTATTCTCAAGAAACTTTGGAAATGTGTCGTATAAGTTAGATGTTTATAGTTTTGGAATGTTGCTTCTTGAAATGGTTGGAGGGTTGAACAAAAATGACGTTGGTGAGCAGGATGCAAGTGAGGCTTATTTTCCAGAATGGATTTACAAAAAGTTGGAAAAAGGTGAAGACATAGCTATTCCGATTGAAAAAGCAAGTGACAATAATATTGTAAAGAAAATAATGATTGTGGGACTCTGGTGCATTCAATGGTACCCTGTCGAGCGACCTTCCATGAAAGTTGTAATTCAAATGCTGGAATCAGAAGAAACTCCATCCATGCCTCACAATCCATTCACTTCCACAAATGGGAAAAATAATAGAGCAATCACTCAGGGAAGGATGTTCAGTAGTGAACTTGAAATTATTTCTGAATCTGAGTGAGGGTATACATGGAAATGCACTTCAAACAACTTTAATGTTGTTCCATAGCATTTGCAATATGTGTTTTTGCATATACATGGAAATGCACTTCAAAAATCTTTATTTATTTTTTGTTTTTTTTTATTATTTTTTGGCGGAAGGAATTGCGTGAACTTAACACCGGCCAAGTTTTGTAATGATAATGACTCCGACTTAATTTATTAAAATATACTAGACGGTGCATATTTAGCTTTGAGGGTTGCATTGTCAAAAATGATATAGAACCATATATATAGTACCAGGGATTCCCCCCCCCTCCCAAAAAAAAGCCATAAGTCCCTTGGCAGGTTGGGGGTTCAATCCCTGGGGGACGCGATTCCGTCAGTGGAATTTACAAAACCTTGAGGGGGTCACATATGGCCCCAAAAGAGGACAAAATCGTAATGTTACGTGTATACAAAATACACGTCATCATCAAAGAGTTTCCTAAAAGTTTCTTTAGAGTTCTATGAAATTTCCAAAATTTGTAAAATAAAATAGGAAACTTTTTTAGAGTTTCCAAAACTTTTCTGGAGAGTTTCTAGAGAGTTTCAATTTCTAAAATGTTTTCAACACGAAACGCTGACTTTTTAGGAGTTACCATGCTTCATAGAAGCCACCAAAGCTGCCTTGCACCACTAGAGCAAAGAAAGTAGTGTCTCAGTGTTTGTGTGCCTATTGTCTTCTCAGGTTCAGAACATGATGGATATAAGAGACAAGCCAATGTTTCACCTTTCTTGAATTAAACCCTTGAAATGTGATCATAGTTGAGCGCTAGAGCTTTAGATAATAGCTCTATTGTCATTTCCTGTCCCTCATTTGGATCATGCATTTGACATATTCTTGAACTTCCTTTCTACAAATAAAAAGGGCATATAACTTCAAATCAGGGATTTTTCAGTGTGTATGCGCAAAAGAGGGCGTACAAGGACATTGTGGGGAAAAAAAGAACAAGATTGTTTTCCTAATTCTTCTTCATTACTGTTACTAATGGTGAAGGGCTACATGCACATATAGTGGTACATTTATGTGTTGTGGTCAGTTAAATTAGGCCCTTTCATAAATTTCATTTGACAATAAGCATCGAGCTACCTATAAGCGATGGATTTCTTAATGAATTATTTAAGCACACTACACAAATTATCCTGCATGGGGTAATCAGCCAATAAGGCATACCCAACTCCTCAAACAGCCTAACTCTACTCAATGAGGTGTAACTTTAGAACTAAACTTTCAGCTGGCCTTCTGATCTAGTTGTTTCCCAAGTTTTCCCGACCTTTAGATGGGACATGTAATGATGGGTGGTGGAATGCTAGGCTTTTCCCCCTCAGTTCTTCTTACACTCCGAAGGGTGCAGAAACTAATATCATTTCAGTTTTAACTGAACCAATTTTTATCTTGTTTGCAGGGTTTGGCTGTCTGATTATATGGTCCAGATTTAATATAGTCTGAAAAGACAATTGTGGCCAATGAGCTGTTAGCCCATCCACAACCTAAAATAGGTGCAGATCATTACCAAAATTAGTACTGATTTATCCTTTACCACAAGAGCTCAAGAAATATGTTTAGCCTATCTACAACATTGCAACAGAATTCCACAATCAATGAATAAATCAATCAGATCGACTGGCTCATGTAATGACCAAAAGATTGAACATGTTTGCACTCTGATACTATTACCCTTTGATGTCATCAGTTTTATTACTCTATTGGTTGGTGACCCCGCACAAGTCAAAAATCTTGAATTCTTCAAAAGGTTTATTTTTCTCTAAATGTTTGTGTTGATGTATCCGTAAATGGTTCAATTCATCCTCACACATTTTTCTTTGAGGGTTGCTTTGTGATATAGATTTCTTTCGTGTGTGTTTTACTACGATAAAAAAATTGAAATTAGCAGTTTAGTTGACTTGAAATTCTCTATAATCAATAGATGAGTTCATCGATGCGATTGATTGGATTGCAATAAGTATTCAGAAACTGAAGTAATCAACAAATTGAAAAAGACAATGATGCCAGGGTCAAATATAAATAGCCAGTGGAGCTGATTGGGCTTAATGGCCCTTGGACCTTTGGCAGCGTCAATTAGGGTAAAAATATTTTTCAAAAAAATATTAAGAGTCAAACCCAAAAACCGATAAATTTGACCGGTTTTATAATAGGAAGGTTTTAGCCTACAATTAGACCGGATCTTGGACCGATTCTCAGCTTTTTCAGTTGAACTGACCTATCTGGTCTAGTTTTCATTGCAACAGGTGAATAAATCCATGGGCTTAATACCAACTGGTGTTCCCAATCCAATTGCTTTCCAAAATAATCGTTCTGTGTAAAAAGGTCAAAATTACAATAATGTACTACAAGGTTTGATCCAAGGTGGGAACAGCATATATAATAATTACTCTTCTTGTCCAATATATATTCAAAGATAAGTATCTTTTTCATGCTATAATAAGATATAAACCTATAATTTCTGCAAGCTTTCCAATTTTTCCAATTTTTTACTCCAGAATGAAGTATAAGTTCTTGTCTCTAACAATTGGATGAGCATCAAAAATCAAAGCCAACTTTGATTTCACTTTAACTAATATGGTTGACTTTGCACTTTGGAATTAGAATGGTATCGCGCCCGTGCTTTCTTTTTCCTTTCTTTTTCTTTTTCCTTTTTTTCTAAAGACAATTTCACACGAAATTGTAGAATTTATGGACCTAACACAATCCAAGTAATGGTAAATTAAAGATCGATAATTGTTACATTTGAGGTGACATTATCCTGTTGGATGGACATGGTTGATGGCGTTGCTAGGGGGTAGCCACCCCGATCCCCGGCTACCCCCGTTTTCGAAAAAATCTCTTTTTCGACCCTTTAAAATATTTTTAAAATTTTTTTTTTTTTTTGTATTTCTGCTAAGGGTTTGTCAAGTTTCAGCTCCCCCTATTATAATTTCTGGTTACGCCCCTATTCCCATCCCATGTGATAGCGACTCCTCATATTAAATAATTGCACTACGTAAATGTACAACTATCGACAAGTCCAGCTTACAAAATGGAATTAGCCCATGTGATAGCGACTCCTCATATTAATTAATTGCACTACGTGAATGTACAACTATTGACAAGTCCACCTTACAAAATGGAATTAATTTTCAATAGTAGTTTTATAAAACATTCATAATGTGTCATTATTGCACCACTCGTATCATATTAATGCATAGATGCATGCTACTTAGATTTTTATATACACAGGGTGTGCATTCATGCACCCATAAAAGACGGAAGGTTCTAAGTGCTAGAAAATTTGTAATCTTTTTAACTAGCTTGAAAGTCTTCGATTGACAAGTTGACCCTACAAAAGGGAATTCAAAATAAACAAATGTATTAACCAATGTGATTGCATTGCATTAGTGTTTTCCCCCTTTTGTTTTCTATTTCTTGCTTTTAGTTTGTTTGCTTTTGTTATATATATATATATATATATATTTCTAATGTCGTTTTTTTTTTCTTTGGTGGAAATTGGGCACGCTTAATGCCGGTTTCGTAACAATAATATTTCGGATATATGTTATTCGATTAAAAACTTTCAGACAATGACATGCATGGTCCATTCAACATGCAGGCTGATTTGGATGGCATGCGATTGAGGGGTGCAAGCATAATACAGATGGTATACTCAGTGAGATTATGCCAGAGCCTCATAACATAGACTCTATTAAATCTTAGCATGAGTCTTCTACTGAAAGCAAAGGCATAACACTCAGAGGCGACGAAAAAGGTAGCGCTATTCGTCGTGAGCATCTTATGGAGTTTTGCATTGTTTTCACTTGTCGGAGGTTAGTCCTAAGCCCCTCTTAAGTTGTACTTTCTTTTTTAGTTTATGAATAAAATAAGCCACCATAGTTGCCTTTATTGAAAAAAAAATGGTCCATTCAACTCATACTATGCTAGGTGGCTTGGAAGATTGGTGATATATATTTATTTCTTTTATTTTGACAACCGATCACCGGAGATTTAAAAAAAGAAAAAAAAAACATGAAATTAGCTTTTAGTTGACTGGAAAATCTTCTATCAAAGTCACACAATGGAATTCTTGTCAATAAATGAATCAATAAATTTTATTAAATAAATCCCATTGTTCTTTTTTTCTTCTCTCTTTTTTCTTGGAGGAATGGGTTTAACTTGATTAATCTATGATAATGTGATATTGTTCGTATATGATTTGACTCGTAACATACTTTTAGCTTTAAAGGTTACATTGTGATATAGATTTCTTTCGTTCAAATGACATGATCACCTTAAACTTCAAGTACTTTTGGGGGAGAAACTGAAATTAGCTTTTCATAGACTTAAAGTTTTATTATTGTCAAGTCCACACCATGCAATTGAATTCCACAACCAATAATAAATGAATTAATCAATGTGATCGCATTGCGTTGGTTTTTCCTCCCTTTTCGTATTCTCCTTCCTTGTCCAACATATATAATAATTACTCTCCTTGTCCTCTATATGTATGTGTGTGTGTGTGTATATATATATTCAATGATAAGTCGTCTTCTTCAAGCTATATAATAAGACATAGACCTATAATTTCTCCAAGCTTTTAATTACCCTAAGGTCCAATTTTTTTAACTCAATAATGGGGCGTAAATTTTTGTCTCTTACAATTGGATGAGCATTAAAAATCAAAACCATCTTTGATTTACTTTACTTATAATATGGTTGACTTGAAGAGTCATCACCAACTTTGCAAATTGGAAAACTCTAGAACTTGGAGTACAAACTCCATAGCCATTCTTTGGAAGCAAGTTGCAAGAAGAAAATAAAAGAAAGAAAGAAAGAAAGGAAAAAAAAAAAAAGAAGAAGAAGAAGAAGAAGAAGAAGAAGAAGAAAGTAGCCGAGGAGAATCAATTGCAGCCGACATACATAAAATATTTGGAGTGTTGCCCATAGATAGGCGCAGCCACTTTGCACTTGTATGTGTAAAAAGTTAGAGTGAAAAATGAGTTAGTAGAGTGCGTGAGTAAGGGACTAAAAGTGAATGAAAATGGAGTGAATTAGTTAGTGGTTGAGGATAATTACTAGGAGAGTTAGAAGGTATAGTAAATAAAGTGATATGTGTGTGCTTGAGTGTAAACCATTAGTGTCTCATTGTGTAAAAATATTTTGTGAGTGAATAACAAAAATAATTTCTTTGGTGTGTTGCAAACTCAACATGAGTAGCATAAGTCTTCTGTTAACCAATTATTTCAAGCAGAGATGAAATTCCTTGGCAACTTGGCAAACCGAGATCTTAAATACTTCTAAGTGATCAATGAAGAAATCTACTAGATGTTGAACATGAACGCTCTCTCTGAAAAATTAATTTATCATTTATTCAATAAATGGTGATGTGTAAAATTGATCTGACATGTCAAAATTTAATTGGAAAGACAGCCAAGGAGACATGAATTGGGGAATACATATCTCGGCTCATAATATACAGTAGTTCAACTATCCCAGTCGAGAGTGCATGGTGCAGTTTTGATGTTCATTTGCTAGCCCTTCGACCCTATATACATCTCTATTAGGTGAAACAGACATTGATTTTCACGTGGAAAATGAGCTACTTGATTCTCCTTAACACAAGAACACATGTAATTTTAAGAGCTAATTCCAAAAAAATAACTCCACACAATCGAATAAAAAAGATCATTGGTGTGCGTTGACCAGAACCCCCAAAAGAATTTGATATCAAATGTATGATGATCAAATACTATGATAATTGCATCGTATATCTTCAACTGATACATTAGTAAGTGAAAAATAGCACTAATATATATTAATTATTGAATACAAATTATAGGTTGCCTTATTTATACAACACAAATTTCCATTTTATAAACCGAGTTGCTTATTCGATTGAACTACCCAGACAATAGCGGGACATCCATGTTGTTTGGGTCTGTTTCATCATCCTGAACCAGCATTTCTTCCGTGGAGAGAAATGGCTTAGGAGGCAGCTGTAAGGACCTGACATCTCCTTCAAGCATCTCTATTACTTTAGTCATGGAAGGACGATCCACTGGTTTCATCTGTATGCACCACAAAGATACAAATATCATCTTCTTCACCATTATTGTTTCATCCAAAGAAGCATCTCCTAGATCAATTTCCATTCCTCTGCTGAATATGTCATGAACCCAACAAGGGAAATAGATTTGGCTAATATTTTCAACTGATGGATTCAAATTTCTCCTTTTACTTGCCATTTCCATTAGCAACATCCCGTAACTGTAAACGTCTGATTTGTATGAAACTTTTCCAATATTTCTGTAGAACATTTCAGGAGCCATGTATCCCATTGTGCCTCTTGCTGCAGTTAGAGTTACCATGCTTTCGTTTGTCGGGTACAATTTTGCTAGTCCGAAGTCTGAAATTTTAGGATTGAAATGATCATCAAGGAGAATGTTTTGAGGCTTGATATCAAAATGTAAAATTTGCATGTCACAACCTCGATGCAAATAACCAATCCCTTTGGCCACCCCAAGAGCAATCTCAAACATTTTACTATAATTTAAGGAAACTGTGATTTCTGGTGAGAAAATGTACTTTTCAAGCGAACCATTTGGCATGAACTCGTATATTAAAGCACGCTTTGGGCCTTCAACAAAGAAACCTATGAGTTGCACCACATTAACATGGTGAATTCTTCCAATGGTAGCGACTTCACTTATAAATTCTTGACCACTAGCTTTGGATTTTCCCATCATTTTAACAGCAACAAAAGGGCCACTTCTAAGCTGACCTTTAAATACAGTGCCATAGCCACCTTCTCCCAATTTGTCCTTGAAATTCTTAGTCATATTCTTCAGTTCTCTGTATGTGTATCTAATTGGCATGAAGTTTTTCTGGCGTCGTAGGAATTCTTCAATGTTATCATACGCTGAGAGGTGCCGTCTTCGGATTTTATATGCCACCAATATTAACATGAATAAAACCCCACACAGAAACCTTACAACAATCATAACTGGAAAACAAAAAGCCAAAATGAAAAATTGAATCATGGAGAGATTTCTTTCAAAGAAGGATAATCTAACTAAAATTGTTTTTGAGATTCTAACGTGGGTGATTAGATTGAATAACTAATCTCTTACCAGGGATCGGCTCCAGCTTTGGATAAGCCCCTGTTAATAATAATAACATTGAGAAACAAAAGCATGATCAGTATTAAAAAAAAAATGGAATTGTGATTTTATAAACACGGAATACGCAATAAACTTAAATAAACTCTGATTTTTGCAGTTTAATTTGTTATAATATTTTGTTCGATGGCATCTATTTTGGAAACTCATACTTCTAATGAACAAATTTATTGATTTTAATTTTGTCAAAGGAACACGCACTTGCCCAGATCTCCCGAAAACCTGTAAAGTCAAATTAACGGCAAGATCAGAAAACCAAAAGTCAGGACGAAATGTGATATTACAGAGTAATTTTTCCTTGTCACCCTTACATGTGCGTGTGAGATGGAAGTTATGCCAGGGAAGAACAAAGCAGTAGTAGTTGCACCTGTATTCTCCATCATTGAGAATTTCACAAAGCATATTATTATCATTTATTGGATCTGAGCATTCCCTGCAAAAGACTCCATACCATGGAAGCAGAAATCCATGAGACAGCGAATCCTGAATATCTAAAAAGGAGGACTTGTTAAATGCTGGATATTTATCTGCTATCCAAGCAACCTCCTCGACATTGCAGGAAGTAGAATCCTCAAGAATTTCTCCGATCGCTGCCTCTCCATTTACAACATAGGAATATTTCTGTGGCAAAATATCTTGTTTACTGCAAAAGGGGAAATCAACATAGTAACGAGACTTTGCAGGAGCTTCACAGACCATATATACTACCGCATTGTTCAGTAATGAAAGTGTCGACAGTGGATCTTTGCGCGGATGCAGATATGCTCTCGGTATGGCATCCTCTGGCAGGTTCTTGGATTGAAAGGCGGCACAAATTGTGTTACTCAAGAGAGGATCAACTACTCGAATAGTGAAGTCACTGTAAGAAATTGATAGAACATAGTATCTTTTGAAATTCAAGTAGAGGATAGTGCGATTGCTGTCACAAACAAGTTCATAGCTCGGATCCCCACAACTTATGGGATCACCTTTAAGTCGAAAAGGGTAGCTAACATTTTTGATAGCACCACAAGAGGAAGGTTGGCAGTAATGGTTACTCTCAGCTTTGCGACACTTTGCACATTGCAAGAGAATTGAAAAGAGCATAAAAATTGCAAAGTTTCTCATCGACAGATATTCTCTACTTCTCTTCTCTCTTACAACAATAGCAGTGGATGGAGTAGTTTTATTTATATAAAACGACAAAGATATTTGTTCAAGTCTAGTTGCCAACATTGACCGCAGAGTACCAAAGCCTATTGAGTTAACTTGTCTTGACATGTTCGACTCTGCCCTGTCTATAATAATGACAATGCCATGAAATTACCTCATTTTTCTGTTGCTCTTTGAAGCAAACAGTTGATTGATATTCTTCCACTGCATGGCACCTCTAATGATCAGTTATCTCGTCTTTCTATCCATGGTCTTTGCGGTACTTGGATCAAGTAGTACTGAAAATGAATGTCAAGTAGAGAAGTGCAGGCACAACGGCCCTGCCATCCGATTTCCCTTCATGCTTAAAGACCAGAGTCAACAGCAATGTGGCTACCCTGGTTTTGAACTTCACTGCAACACAAACAAAGACACAGTCATGGAACTACCGTTTCCAGCTAATGCTGGATCCAAGCTTCCATTTTCTGTTCAGTTTTTAATTAACGAAATTGATTACAAAAATCAGCAGATGAAGATATCCAAGGTTGATGGCTGCCTTGCAGGACTTCTTCCAATTCTAAATCTATCTGCATCTCCTTTCCAGTTCCCTCATGTTGAACGGTTCATTCTCATAAACTGTTCAAGAATAAATACATACTCTACACACGTACCCTGTCTCAGCAGTCCGGGTTATGATGTTTATGCAGATTGGTTCGATTCTTACATGGTTTGGCTACCCCAAGCTTCCTGTAGGAAGATCTCCATTCCATCAATTGATCCTCAACTTTTTTACGGTGACTACCCTATTAGATTAAGCTGGTCCAGACCATTCTGCAGAGATTGTGAGTATACTGGCAAACATTGTAGGCTGAAAAATAGCAGTTCAATCTCAAATGCTACCGAATGCTACAGCAGCAAACACGAGGGTAATTTCTACATCCCCCTTTCTCTGTGGGTTGTTCTTTATTTATTTATTTATTTATTTATCCCCGGGTGATTTCTGTGTTTTAGGTATTATTACGAGAGAGAGAGAGAGAGAGAGAGAGATGATTTGATTCAAAATATTTCTTTAAGGTCTGAAACTTGGTCAATATTGTTCCATCACTCCAATCCTTGTGTGTTATAACTGAACTTCTTGCATATAAATAACCCGCTTCCTTTTCAGTATTCTTCCTTTCGTTTCTTCAAGTTTTCTCCTTCCCTCTTCTTCTTTTCTGTGCACACAAATATATTGTGTACATACGGTAAACATAGGATTCAGTTTATCATCAAGAGCAATTTAGTCACATCATTTATAATCACTTTGTAGTCTTTTTTGGATATTGAAGAATAATACAATTGTTAAGATGTAGCCGCTGTTTTCTTTTATCATTTTTATCTGAAATTTTCTTTGACCTTGGAAAGAATTACACACGAAATTTACACAATCATCATGTTTGCAGGTCCAATGCCAAAACTAAGAGTTGCAGGTGAGAATTTGTGCTCACTTTTAACTTTTATTCTTAACTTACCACAAAAATCTAGACCTCTATGTTTTACCATGCAGGAGAAGTACTTGGATCCATTCTTGCAGTGTTTGTTGCTATCTTATCGTATTTTATTTATAGCTCATGCAAACTCAAGAAAGAGAGTGAATTGAGAATTGAACAATTCTTGGTGGATTACAAGGCACTTAAACCAACAAGATACCTCTATGCAGACATCAAAAAAATAACGGATAACTTTAACGAAAAACTTGGTGGAGGAGGATATGGGACAGTGTACAAAGGAAAGTTGGCTGATGATGTTTTTGTTGCGGTCAAGGTACTCAAAAACACTAAAGGAGATGGAGAAGAATTCATTAATGAAGTGGGCACAATAGGCAGAATCCACCATGTCAATGTGGTTCGTTTGGTTGGCTATTGTGCAGATGGATTTAGACGAGCTCTTGTATACGAGTACATGCCTAATGATTCGCTTCACAGGTTTATATCTTCCGAAAAACAGAGGTGCAAGCTTGGTTGGGAGAAGTTGCACCGAATTGCCGTGGACATAGCGAAAGGAATTGAGTATCTTCATCAAGGTTGCGAGCAAAGAATCCTTCATTTTGACATCAAACCGAACAATGTATTACTGGATGACAACTTCAATCCAAAGATCTCAGACTTTGGTTTAGCAAAATTGTGTTCTAAGGAGCAAAGTGTCGTGTCCATGACTGCAGCAAGGGGTACCATAGGCTATATTGCGCCAGAAGTTTTCTCAAGAAACTTTGGAAATGTGTCTTATAAATCAGATGTTTATAGTTTTGGAATGTTGCTTCTTGAAATGGTTGGAGGGTTGAATAAAAATGACGTCGGCGAGCAGGACACAAGTGAAGCTTATTTTCCAGAATGGATTTACAATAAGTTGGAAAAAGGTGAAGACATAGCTATCCAGATTGAAAAAGAAAGCGACAATGATATTGTAAGGAAGCTAATGATTATAGGACTCTGGTGCATTCAATGGTATCCTGTTGAGCGAACTTCAATGCATGTTGTAATTCAAATGCTTGAATCAGAAGAAGCTCCTTCCATGCCCCGCAATCCATTCACTTCCTCAAATGGAAAAAACAGTAGAGCCATTACTCATGGAAGAATATTCAGCACTGAACTAGAAGTCATTTCAGAATCTGAGTGAGGCTATACTTCCAAATTCATTTCAATCATGCTGTTCCATATCTTTGCAAGTTGTGTTTTTTCTTCTTTAAATGTATATGTTTAAGACATGCAACTCTGAAATGCTTTTCCTATTCGAAACACAGTGGTTTGTATCTTGAAACACAGTGGTTTGTGTTTAAGACATGCAGCTAGTATCTTGAAACACAGTGGTTTGTATCTTTACAAAAGTATACAACACACACAGTTATTCTACAGTCAATTCCTACTGTGTTTGTCTTGGGAATTAGTAATTGTTTACTTTCAGCTGACCTTCTGATTGAGTTGTGTTCCCAAATTTCCACTGCTTAATAAGTGTGTTCAATTTATGATGGGACATGGGATAATGATGGGTGGTGGGATGACACTGATCCTTTACATTAAAGACTATATGAATTCAATTTAATCCACTTAACAGCTTTGGCTTTATATTTACTTATCTTACCAGTTTTAATAAGATCAGAAGCCATCCTATCCTCATACTATATGTATCCAAAAAAAAAAAAAAAAGATCAGAAGCCATCCTATCCTCATACTTCGCTTTATTTTTGTCTACCCAGAGAATCCAGAGAACAAGATACCGTATACTTCTACACCACTTCCGTTCAGCATTGAAATTAATCACTAATCAGCCAATCAGTACAAAGAGTCATGGGATGAGAGGGAAATCTCTCTTGCAGGCCATGCTTCTTGAAAAAATAGTGCCACACCTCCTCTGCTATCTTACCTGATAGAGACTTTAGGGGGTATAATCCTATCCCATATAGTTTTACAAGACTGCTGGAAGAATCCAATGTCCAAACAATCTGATCCTCAACCTCAATAATAGGAATTTGCTTAACAGAATCCACATTCCAACTAGGAAGAGCAGTTTTCAATTTGTTTTAGATTCTACCAATGTAGAAATGATTAATTTGCACTTCCCTAATCTTATTGCTATTTGAAATTGGGCTAATGGTCCCAAGTGATGCCACCGTCTCCACATCCCAGTTGCCAAGCAATGTATGACTCCGTCAGGTTTCTTTGCTTCAGAATTCTCTGCTAAACAGGGGAGTCATGAGCTTTGGCTTTAAGTAAAGATGGATGCTTACCTTTAGAATATTTACTAGATAAGACGTGCTCTATAATGATTTTTTACTCCTATAATTCCACCATAGCTTGCAATTATAAGCTCTCCCCATATCAGATAATCTTCTGCAGCCTATACCACTTTCAGTAAAAGAAATACAAATATTCCCCATGTAACGCCTCAAGTTCTAAGCACTCAAGACGCTACTAACTTCTTTACTTTTACTTTAATAAACACGGAAGTTGACCTTTGTGTGAATGAGTGAGAATTTTTTTTTTCCAAATACATAACCGAGTAATATTTCAAAAACAAATTCTAATATTGCCATTGTCAATCATCAACAAATGCTAAAATCATAGTCAAAACATTCAACTTTGAAATAGCAACAATGTCTACAAATAATTATCCAAAATCAAAGAACATTAACAAATAAACATTTATTCGTTTTTTTCTTTCTTTCAATTGTCATCCTCGGTCGATTCACTGTCAGTTTCAGGACCTGAAATATTTTGAAATAAAAGGTGAGTGTTTTGAACACTCAGTAGATTCCCGCGCACAAACTTTTAAACATGCAATTCATATTATGCAGATAATTATATGTACACATGTAAATTATGCCTGTAGACCTGCTAAAATGACGGAGCCTGGCTCCCAATTAACGTGAGCTAAGCATGTGGGCTCTCAGTTAAGGTGAGCTAAGTCTGTAGGCCTGCCAAAATGGCTGGAAAACCTAAAGCTTCCAATTAAGGTAAGTTAGGCCTGTAGGCTCCCGATTAAGGTGAGCTGATTATGCGCATATTTTCATATCAATATCATAAATCATATAAGCACATGCATGTTCACATAATATGTAATTGCATCATATTTTCATAGAAACGTGAGCACATAACTTTAGAAAAACAACTTTAGTAAGGAATCTATCTTAATTTTACTTTTCTTTTTGAGTTTGAGCCTACAGGCAATCAATTATGCATCAAGTCACACACTTCATCTATCAAATAAATAATAATGCAATTTACAAATTTTGAGAATATTTAAAATTAAAAAAAAAAGTATGGGACTAAATCGTAAACTTTGAAATTGAGTGTAAAATAACTAAATTTTGAAAGTTTTAGACTAAAATGCTACTTAATAAGAGTTTGGGGCTAAAATATAGAGCCTATTTGAAGCCCTTTATTTTTATAATTCATAAAGAGAATTTATAATGAGTGGAAATGAGTGGTGCAGATTTAATTAAAGTTTGAAATGTGTGATAATTATTGAGTAGTTGTCAAATCAACAGTCAAATAATAGTAGGTAAATTTATAATGGAAAAAATAAAGAAGTTCAAACAACCCCATAATTTTTTTCGAAAAACATTGGGACTAAAATAGATTTTTTTAAAACTATAAGGACTTTAATGGCATTTTTCAGAAGATGAGGGACTAAAATAGACAAGATAAAAACTTTTGGGAACAATCTAAATAGAAGCAGAAGTACAGAGACTGAAATGGAACTCTATAAATGGTTTGGGACAGAAATGGATTTGAATGGAAGTTTTGAGCTAATTTAAATGACAGTAAGAATATAATGACTGAAATAACTATGTATCAAACACAGGGACCTGAAGTGCAAATCAGATTTTCAAATAACCCTCACAATCCCCAACTCCCAAATTGAAATCGGAGCAGGGACTGCAGAGAGTGAAAAGCCATGGGAGTGAGAGGTTTGGGAGGCATAAGATCGCCGGTGGGAGGTCGTTCAACGGCGATGAAGATAAGGTGTGGATACGCGGGCGACAGAGACAGAGAGAGCGCCATCGAGATGGCTCGAGCGAGGCAAAGCGGTTCAGGTGTTGGTCGAGGTAGAGAGGTTCGAGACTGCCGGCCAAGTTTCACGATGGCAGAGAGTTCAATTGATGGTGAAGGTTCGAGCGACGAAGGGGGGTTCGCGAAAGGAGAATGTGTCGCGCGTTTCGGAAATGGGTTCGACTGGGAGGTCGCGAGGCAGAGGTTCGGCAGCAGAGCTTTGGGTTCGATTGGCGGAGTCCCTAGGCGACAATGGGTGTTCTGATTTATGGCAGAATCGAGAGGGGATTCCAAAATAGAAGGTTCAAGCTTCGCGAGACCGAGAGGGCGACAATGTCGCGGCATGGGTTCGAGAATAGCGAATGGGAACGACAAATGGAGGTTTAAATGGTTCTTTGGCTTTTGGTTTGGGGTTCATTTGTGGAAATTCTGGGCTGAAAGGTGGTGGCTGCGGTGGTGTTGCGGCAGTCCGGCAGCGGTGGTGATCGATGGCTGAATCGGGTTGATTCGAAGAGGTTCGGGAGGAAAGGCAGTGGCTGCCTTTTGTGCGTGTGTATGCATTCGTGTGTGTTTGTCGGATGTAATTTCCAGTGTATGTATGTGTGTATACCTTGATGGCGAAACTCGATTGAAAGTGTATAGGAAGAGAACTGTGAATGAATTGAATGTATTTGCAGAATGTGAAAGTGTAATTATCTGCTGGGAAATTCTCTTGCCGAGTGAGTGCTTCTGTGATTGAGAGTGAAAAGGTTAATGTGTGTGTGTGAATTTCTGAACTAAATTTCTAAAGGTGAAGTTGCTGAATTTATATATTTCTGTGTATGTATGAAATGGCTGAATACTGAAGTGAATTGTGCTTAGTTTGCTGAATTGTTTATATACGGGAAATGGAACCTGGAACGTGGGGAACATCATGGGGGAAATATGGATCCCAGAGACGGTACTTTCAGTTAGGAATTAACTTAGGAGTTAACTGAGTCAAAAATTTGGTGGATTTGGTCTTAAGCCTGTTTGGCTAAGTATAATTTCGTAAACACAAATAGGCCGGATTCTTTCAAAATTGGGCTTTGAATAGAAAAGAAGGCATAATTTGGCCCTAAATGAATAAATAAATAAAATTGCATGGATTTGGGCTTGCATAAATAAACTTGGGTTAATTAAGCAATTCAGGTAGTTTGGGGGCTTCACTGTAAAAATCAGGAAATGATGGTCCCCTAAAACACAAATCGCCCGATCGTCTCCCCCTATCAATCTACCTAAATTGTCGTTAATTGGCCAATTTGGCTGTTAATCGGCCAGCAACCCCTCACCAGTCGACTCCTCCCATCAACGCGACCCCAACTCCAGCCATCTCAGCCAACGGCGGCGGCCCTAGAATGATCGGTGGCAGAAATCAGTTCTTGGTTCAGGTGGCGAAAACCGGCGGTTTTAGCGAGCCAAACGGGACAACGATGGGGTATTCTGAGTAGGAGGCGGCCGATCTACTTACCAAACGCATGCGAAAGGATTGCCAAGACATGGTAGAGGCCATTGGGGTGGAGGTGAGGTCGCGGTGGCAGCGGCGGTGGTAGCGGGGAAGAAGGGGGGTCGCGGTGGGAGGTCGGCAATGACTCAATTGTGATGGTTGTGTTTGTTGTGACTCGGCTGTTCCACTGAGTTGTGGTGGTTGTGTTGTTGTGATTCACTTGTTCTGTCGAGTTGTTGTGCTATTGTGACTCTGTGTTTTAGTGAGTTGTTTTTATTGTGACTAGGTGTTTTGGTGAGTTGTTTTTGCTGTGACTCGGTGTTTTGGAATTGTGTTTGACTTGACTCGATGTTTTGGCGAATTGTTTTTTATATAACTCGATGTTTTTGTAAGTTGTTTTTGTTGTGACTCGTTGTTTTGGAGTTGTATTTGATTTTGAGTGTTTTTCTTGTGACTCGGCGTTTTGGTGAGTTGTTTTGGTGTGACGCTGTGTTTTAGCGAGTTGTTTTAATGTGACTCAGTGTTTTGGCGAATTGTGATTGTTGTGCTGTAAAAACACTTGAAACACCTGATTTTTCAAAAAAAGCCTTCATATACCTTAATTTTAAAAAGTGTATAAAAAACCTTTGTATTTTTCAAGTTATCCCAATAAACTCGGAGTTAAAATAGATAAGAACTGGGGCTTAGATACGATATTGAGCCTAGTTTTAGAATTAAAATCGACTCAACTGGATTCTTCGAAACAATTTGGAAAAACCTTTTGGCTTAAATATAAATTTTTAAACTTTGGCCCGAAAGTTGGATCATTAACTAACCCAAGGATGAATTGGACGTCATACGAGAATTTTCAAAAACATTAATTAATTGGACTTGAGCTAAAGGTCCAATTACAATTTCGCGTTTTCCTTTAAAATAAAATTAGACAAGCAATGAAAATTCTTTTAAATCTTTATCGTGACCAATATTTAAATAACATAATAGGGTGGCAGCGACACGTCAAAATTCTTTAAAACCTTTAAAATAGAAATTTTCATTTACGAAAATCCGGTCGCTACAACCCCTTTCCATTTAATTTAATTTCATCCTCGAAATTCAACTTACTTATTCTGTAGTTATTAATATTTCTCAAGTATATCCACTTCTCTTTCCCACGTAGCCTCTTCTCTACTGTGGCCACCCACTAGATCTTAACCAATGGAATCTTACGATTCCTCAACACGTGCACCTTTCTGCCAAGTATTGCAGTCGGAACTTCATCGTATGTCAGATCTTTCCATAACTTAACTGGTTGAACATTTACAATATGACCCGAGTCGGGAACATACTTCCTCAACATGGACATGTGCACTGCTGAAAGTTCTGGAGGTAATGCCAAAAGATACGCTACGTTTTCAAATCTTTCTAATATCTCAAACTGGCCGATGTACCTTGGTCTCAGCTTCCCTTTTCTTTCCAAAGTGAAGTACTCCCTTCATTGGTGCCACTTTGAGAAAAACTTTCTTCCCCGACCTGAAAATCTATGCCTCTTCGCTTCTGATCGGCATAACTTTTCTGTCAATCCTGTGCAATCTTAATCCTTGCTCTGATATTCTCAATAGCCTGAATCGCCTTCTTGATTAACTTAGACCCCAACATCTTCCTCTCACTTCGTCCCAATAAATTGGTGAAAAACTTCGCCGGCCATATAGAGCTTCATATGGGGCCATGCCGATGGTTACCCGGAAACTGTTGTTGTAGGCAAACTCGACCAAAGGCAAATGATTTTCCCAACTACTACTCAGATCTAATACACATGCCCTCAGTATGTCCTCCAATATCTAGATAGTCCTTTCGAACTGTCCATCTGTTTGAGAGTGGTAGGCTGTGCTGAAATTAGGCCTAGTGCCCATCGTGGCCTGTAATGACCTCCAGAATCTCGAAGTAACTGCGGATCTCTGTCCGATACGATAGATACCGGTACTTCGTGAAGTCGTACAATTTTTGACTCCTATAATTCCACCAAAGCTTGCAATTATAAGCTCTCCCCATATCAGTTAATCTTCTGTAGCCTATACCACATTCAGTAAAAGGACTACAAATATTCCCCATGAAGTCCAGTGAGTAGTTCTCCCTTGTTCCCAGTCACCCATAAAAAACTGTTAATACATTTTCTCAATCTTCACGGTTTCTTCCAGAGGTAGATCTATTACTTGAAGAAGGTTAGATAGGGATAGAACTCAATACATGTTTCAGAAGCACCAATCTCCCACCACTAGATAACAAGTGTTTTTCCCAAGTAAATATCATGCTTCATATTTTACTGACCAAATCCTCATATAGGCTAGTTTTCCTTTTACCTTTAGAAGTAGGAACACCAGGTAGGGCATAGACAAATATTGAAAATTGAATCCAGTCAAAACCTTAAGAACAACAACGTTATGTTTCTTAGACATGATAAATGAGCTTTTATGTATATTAATGGCTTCACTTGAGCTTCTAGTATATTTATCAAGAAATTCCATCATGCTTTAAACAGAGATTTTTTGTCCATTAGTAAAAATGATGATATCATCAGGAAAACTAGCTAGAGAGATAGGAAGTAATCCTACCGCCATAATGATATAGCATGGATTTAAGCAACTCAAATAGTCTGTTAAGGCCTATACACATACTTTGAGCCATCAAAATAAAAAGAGAAGGTGATCATGGTTCAACTTGTCTAACTCCTTTGCTAGCTTGAAAAATCCACCCAAATAACCAGCTTACCCCCTCTCACCTTCTTATCAATCTGATAAATCAGCTCCTCGGGCAGTAAAATTTCTCAGAAATGAACCTACTAGGAGTAAATCCACTATGGTTGGCAAAGTTATCCTTCTTCAATTGTACACTCTTTCTCTTCTAGGAAGTAGTTTACTATTGCTTCCACAATATATTTCCATTTTCCAACATATGGCTATATTTTCATCAGATGAGAGCTCTTCTATAGGTGCAAATGCCTTTGCACTTGCTCCAAGACTTCGGGTGAAGAAAAAACATGTAAAAAAGAACCTCAGCCCGACCAATTGAGCTAAGGCTTTCTGCTCCACAGTTACGAACTTTTTGTTGCTTATAATCTACAACTGGAAAGAAGAATGCATTCGGTAAGCTAATTAATCGTCTCCAGCAAATGACTCCTCTAGTAAGGTAAACTACAAATTATTAATACCAACATGCGATCGCCCAATATTGGTTATAAGGGCTCCACGAACACACTATCCTACATAGCGTAACAGCCAATTATTGTGAAATAAAATCATACCCCTGAACTTGCATGTAAATTTTTATTTATATCTTTTTGTATTCATCACATTAGATTATTTTTATGTCAATTAGGATAACTTTATTGTAATCTAGATTTAGTACAAATCTCATTATTGTATTTATATAGCACAACTCTACATACTACATGGGATTGCTCTTATATGCATGTCATCAAGATCAATGAAATTAAGCTTTTCTTTCTTCATATAATTTTCGGCCTCTGCATCTACTTCTGTACATCGGCTTCCTTCTCATCTGGTGGCCAGTCCCTACTCAATGAAGCAAAGTAACTTTGGAATTGAAATGACGTGATGACATGAGGACATGATTTGGTTATTCTACTAGACTGGTAACGAGTTGTAGTCACTAGAATCTTAACGACAATTACTAAAGTAACTGATTACTTTCAGCTGGGCTTCTAGTTGAGCTGTGTTCCCAAGTTTCCACTGAAGTGGTAATGATGGGGGGTGGGATGATAGGCTTTAGTCCCTTAATTCTTTCTACACTTACAAAATGATGCCAAAACTAATAATATCAATCAGTGAACAACGTTGGTATTATTTGCACGTTCAAGGGGCGGATTTAGTATTGGGCTTGGCTAGGATCATTACGTGGTCTAGATTCAATATAAACTAATAATCTATATATAATTAAAAGCAATACAGTTTCCTTTTTCTATTTTCCCGTCTAAAATCACTTTCTAAATCCGGCGTTTGCATCTTAGCCATTGGTTTACCTTTTAATCTTGGCCCTAGATTAATTTTTTTATCTTTTTACTATTTTCAAGAGTTATATATATATAATTTAACATATGAAGAGATAATCATAAATGATGAATTCAAAATCTTTAGGTTTCTATATACATATCCCTCTATCAAAAGTAACTTTCAATTGCTATAAAATTGGAACACTAAATTAAACAATCAACCTTATTGGAATAGATTTCCCATTTTCATCCAATTCTTTAATGATAATTGTAATGATAATTGCTAAATAACCCAATTAATGATATTTCCCCCATTTACTCTAACTATTGCTCACGGCTTAATCATTAAAAAACCCTAAATTATGCAACTAACCTTACTTAGCCTTTTTACCATTTTCAGCCAACTTTTTCATTTCATACCTTATATTAAGTCATATTTCATTATCAACTCTTCACCCAAACAAAATCTCAGTCATTTTCTCAAGCAAAAAAATTCAGCCAAATATTTAATTTGTTTCTTCAAGCTATTAAAATTATTTTCTGAATGGCCTTGCACATGATATTATAGTCATTCGATCTTTACCAGCCTTGCACAGTTCACCAGCCACGGAACTTCATTTGGAGTCGACATTCGGCCTCAGTCCTCGAACGAGTTTTTTCATGTGGTGTCCAAACTCTTCTTTAATTTCTATATTCGTCCAAACTATAGTTTATATGTTTTTAATGCAATATGAATGCAATCAAAATAAATTAGTTTGCTTGTAACTCTTATGAATATTTATTGCTAACTAATTGAAATTTAAAGGTAACCATGTTATTATTATTTCATTTTTCATCCTCAGTATCAACATTGCATGAAAAAAGGGCAGTCAACATTGCATGAAAAAAAAAAAAGACAGATTGTGACATATCAATCACTGTATAAGAAAACCAAATTCTTCATCCATGCGTTGGGTCGTGAATTCGGTTTTTTTTTTCTTTTACCTTTTTTTTTAAATGTTTAAATATTTTCGCAAGACCAATGGTGAAAATTAATATTTCATGTAATTGAGTTCCAGATTAAACTTTGTATGATTTATGTAATGCTTCTCCAATGTAAAAGTTTTTTAAACTTCATGTGTTTTTCCATGCGTATTGATCCGTCTAATGAATTCTTTTTTAGGGTCTCTTATTTATAAATAGAAAATTGGTCGATGTTACTTTGTATCTTTTTATCTTAATACACAAATGTGATGAATCTGTTCAAACATTTTAGTTTGACGGCACATGGGTTGCTTATTGTATCTGTGTACAAACCTCTGTTTAAATGATAGATTTTAGCGAACTTTATTCATTAGTTGCACAACTTATTTTTAATTGAATATTAATATTTTGAAGTTAATGTAAAATAATTTTATTTTAAAAAAACGTTTGCAAAGACAAAAAAAAAAAAAAAGACTTGAAGTCTGACTTTACAATGACGATTATCTTTATAAATAATGAATGTAAAAATTAAATTGCAAATAATTTATTCAAGTCTTTGATTTTTTATTAATGCAGAAGCATTAATCAATCAATTCTTTTTAAATTGCAAATAAAATAAGATATTTTGTTTTTAAAGGAATCGTCTCAATTCTCATTTATGTGCATTAAATTAATTATGGATGCAATGTAACTTTGGGTGAACGTTGTTTTGGGTATTTTTTTCAACCTCTCATGTTAGATTAATGCATAATTGGTTGTGTATTTGCTAATTACTAAGTCATTTTGATCTGTCATTAGAGCATTTATTTATTGGAGTTATTGCCAACTTGATTGATTTAGAGTCACCGCGATTTGGAATGAGACAATTTTTTAGCATTTAATTTAACAATTATAAAAAAATCATTCATCCAGATGAATATTAAATTGTCTAATTTTATTTCATCCATAGTTCTTTCGTGGTAAACTTTACATGGCACAGACTTTATATACGTTAATACTTGACAATATTAATTATATTGTTAGTTTGATTTCTATATTAGTTTTAAAACATTTCACTCGTGTCAAATCAATATTTAAATACATTAATCATTTAAATTATCAGCTTTTTCAGAGCCGATCTCTTCTATATAACTCATTATATATGTAATCTAGGGTTTTTTTTACACCCTTATAATTGAATTTGATTCTTTAATATTTGTTAAATGAACCCACGGTTTACGAATGAATTATTAAAATTTCATATTATTATTCCTAGATTAACCCCCACTTCGTCGGATATTAGATTATTATTCACCTTTCAACAGAGACAGTTCCCATTGATTATCTGTTGTGCGATAACTATTAACAAGAGTCAATGTCAATCTCTCGAGAATGTTGGTATTTTCATTTGGAAGCCTGTGTTCACCCATGAGCAGTTGTATATACCCATTTCGAGGGTCACAAATCATGATGGGTTGAGGTTTATGATATGTGATGACAACAGTGAACCTAGCAAGTAAACGTTGAATGTTGTTTACAAGGAGTATTTAAGAATTTATAGTTTTATATTTTCTTTAACCGTTGGGTATTTAAATGTTAATTTTATGTCAACTTTATAATTCTATTAAGTAATGTTTGACCTAATTAATTTAATTTCGCTTGCTGAATGCAGGTTATCTTGAGGGCTCCCTTGTGCTTTCAAAATGTAATAGCTTTTGAAATAATAATTGTTGTCCACTATCACATTCACTATGAAACTTGCAACACCGAAACGGGTGAATTCTAACGTTAACTTTCCCAAATGACCATGTTAGATTGTTCTTTAAAACATTTGTATATCAGTTTTTACTGAAACACATAATAGACGTTTAACAATTTTTACACAATCATTGATTATACTATTATGGATTATACTATTTATATGATGTTTGTTTTATTTGGTCAAAGCATCCCGTGCAATGCACGAGTAAAATTACTAGTAGAAATAAGGGAAAATTAGGGAAATAAGGTGTTTATTAATCTCTAACCAAAAAATTAGGAGTAGAAGAGAAACTTTTTTGAGAAATCAGGTCTCTACCCTTACCCATCCTAGCGTATCCCCCCTACGGGAGCAGAGCTCTCTCTCTCTCTCTCTCTCCCCCCATAGTGTGCTCCTGACTTTGTTGCTCTACAACTGCGCCGCGCCGGCCTTCTATGACATCATCGGCGTCATCCTCCTCTTCCTCGGCCTTCTGTATCTCTCCGCGCGCTGGGCTGCTCTCTCTTTCTCCCCCCGGTCGCGCGTCTCCATCGCCACTGCATCGCGATTTTGCCTGATGAATGAATTGGTGTATAATTGCCCTGTGATCTCTGTTCTGTACCGTAGATAGCAGTAGTGTCGAAATGCCTGTAACCGAGTTCAATTGCTTGAAGGACGGATTTTGTTGTGGTTTCTGAATCCACCGGAGGATTGAGGCTGCTCTGAATCCCAGATTCTGAAATCAATTATGAAATTCCATTGATTCAATGAGGCTGTTCCGAATCCCAAATTCTAAACTCAATTCTGAAATTCCAATGATTAAATCATGAGATTTGTATATTCTTTAATTCAAATCTATTTATTGTTTACAAATTGGAGTTCCGATTCTGTGTTGAATTTTGTGAATGAATATTGGACTTTTTTTTTTCTTTTTGTGAAATTCAACAATGGTGTTTTAGTAGTTGCAGTGGTGGTTTTGTGGTTGTTTGTGATATTCCGGCGAGTTCTTGTGGTGTTGTTGTGACCGGCAGTGGTGGTAGCAGGTGGTTAGTGTAGTGTGGTTGTTGTGATGTTTTGTTGTGGTTGTTACAGTGAGTGTTGTTGTGACTCGGTGTTTTGGTTAGTTGTTTTTGTTGTGACTCAGTGTTTTAGAGTTGTGTTTGATTTAATTCGATGTTTTGGCGAGTTGTTTTTATTGTGACTCGATATTTTGAAATTCTGTTTGATTTTGACTCGATATTTTAGTGAATTGTTTTTGTTTGTAACTCGGTGTTTTGGAGTTTTATTTGATTTTGACTCGATATTTTGGTGAATTGTTTTTGTTATGACTCGATCTTTTGAAGTTGTGTTTGATTTTAACTCAATGTTTTGGTGAATTATTTTTATTTGTGACTCGATGTTTTGGTGTTGTGTTTGATTTTGATTTAGTATTTTGGCGAGTTGTTTTTGTTGTGACTCGGTGTTTTGACGAGTTGTTTTTTGTGTGGCTCGGTATTTTGGAATTGTGTTTGATTTTGACTCGGTATTTTAGCGAGTTATTTTTGTTGAGACTCGGTGTTTTTGGAGTTGTTTTTGTTGTGACTCGATGTTCAGGTGAGTTGTTTTGGTTTGACACGGTGTTTTGGCGAATTGTATTTGTTGTGTTGTAAAATTGTGATATCACAATGAAAAACATTTAAAACAATGTAAAAACACTTGAAACACCTGATTTTTTAAAAAAAATATTTTCATGTACTTTAATTTTAAAAAATATTTTAAAAACTTTTGTATTTTTTAAATTCCCCGTAAAAATAATTGGGACGGGCTGGCTCCTAGCCCATTTATACCGCCTAAATAGGTGTCGATCATTACCCATGATTTATCCATGAGGAAACAAGCACAAGACTCCAATAAATAGGTGCAGCCCACCTACAGCATTGCAAAATTTTTTCCCTGTCAAACCAATAAATGTACCAACATCTCTTTTTATTTCACTAATTATTATTATTCCAAATACGTCATGATACGGGAATATTTACACTAAAAGATCAAACTTTATAGAGAAAGATTTAATAGGTAATAGTCAACAAATTGGAATTCATATTTGAACATACTTTTCTCTTTTATTTGAACTCATTTCAATAGTTCTTTTTGTCTCTGCAATTGCTATAGCTTTGAAAACTTGGAAATTCATTCAGAGTTCTATTAATAATTGCAAATTTGTTTAGAAAATGTTGCTGTAGGCTTCAACTCTATACTGTGTTAACCACACATCAAGGTTGTTGGGTCCATGCATAGCTAAAATTTATTCAGGCTTCTTTCTAGTAAAGAGTTTCATTAATTATTGTAATTTTTTTTTAAAGAATATGTTATGTAGAGTTCAAGCCTAGTGATGTGTTAACCATATACATTGAGGTTGCTAAGTCCATGCCTGGCTAAAATTCATTCAAGCTACTTTTTGATCAGCTATATTCTTTACTAATCACTAAGATATAAAATGTGAAATGCATGTAAAACATTCAGTTTCCAATATTGTCCCTTCATTTTTGTATTAATTCCTATTTTTCTTTATTGCACTTATTTGTTACATTCCGTACTGTGTCCAAATGTTAAGTACATGCCATTTAGTACTTCATATTACTTACATTAAATATTTGTTAATTTCAATTACTGTGGTTAATTACATTCAATATCACCATGACAATTAGTATTTCTAATCTCTATTAGTGTGGTAAATTGTAAGTTTCAAAATTAACAATTATAACTGTCATTACACGTCTCTACTAAAATAATTACGTGAGTTTGATGAAGCGATTGATTATACAAACAACTATTTGCAAAAATAGTTTATAGATATATTTTTGTTAAATCATATAGCGCCACGCATATTTTTCGTGTCATACAAGCACATTTAAATGACTAGTTATTGCAAATTTATGTAGAAAATGTTATTAGACGTCAAGTCTACTGCTATGCTAACCACAAATCATGGTTGCTGGGCCCATGCGTGCTAAAGATCAATCAAGTTGCTTTTTGATAAAGGTTAATTTTATAAATCGTCCCAAACATTTGAGTTAAGAATCGGCCGGATTCTCAATTTTTTTCAACCTTTTAGGCCGTCAAACTCTCATAAATTCTCATGATAGGTTATTTTTGTCTGAAATGACAATATTTACTGAAACAGTCAAGAAGGACTTATCGTACAGTTATTGAAAAGTTAGGGACCCAATGAGTCAGAAAAAAAGATTGGGGACCCAGACAATACTAACTAAAAAGCTGGGGACAAAATGTGAAATTAACCCATTTTGAAAGTTTGGTATGTATAATTGTATATCATAAATACACTCCAAATAGAAGGAGCCTTTTGTAAAGTAGTGTATCACCGTCAATATGCTATCCTAGGCCGAAGTTTTATTTATTTTAAGCATATCACATTGTTACATTTTTCATAAAAGTAAAATTTCACAATAAATTAAAATGTTCTGCTCTATACTCATAATTTTGTGTAAATATAAATGCGGCTTTTAAAAATTGGGAAGTTTAGCGAGACAATGGCACAAATAGAAAATAATAGAGAACATACATAGCTATGATTGTGCAGCGGCTTTTGCGTTTTTTAGCCAAAAGTTTCCGTAGTTTAACACTTAACCATGTTTCAACGCAACTTTGAAAGTTTAAAGACAAGTAGAAGTATGTTGGCTAATTTCCTAAAAACAAATTACAATCAGGTTCAGTATTCAAGTAGTAGGCATAGTTTCCATAGGGCACCAACGGCTTAAATAGATGCAAGTCATATGGTCCTAATATCTGTCCCTCACTATGTAGGGTGTAGTTATTTGTTTCTTTATTGGTTATTTTCAAAAAATGGGCCTATTGACACCATGCAAAACTATTCTATTCGTTTCAAAAAGATAGTTCACATCTGGCTTGAGAATTAACTAAGATGTCATTAGACTACCTGAGTATTCGCGATCCTCCAAATGAAATCAATAATCTCTTCAAGTTCCATTTTTTTAAAAAAAAATAAAATAGTATCTAGAAAAAAATGAAGAAAATATGTCATTTGCCTCTTGACAAAAGATATAACGTTGAGCATATTTGATAACTAGGACTTATCAACATAAACTTTGAGTCAAAGCCTCAACAAGTATAAATTGACATTTATATAGCTGGTTTGATAATCAGTTTAGTTTCATGCTTTCTTTTTATTAATGATAGAAATGCAGCTTCTCTTTTGGCAATAAAAATAGACATGCAACTGTCGTTCCAGATTTAATGCTGGGGATGAAACTGCAAATGGATGCAAAGGTTAGGGACCTTTGCTGCAATTTACCCAAAAAAATCCCCACGATACAACACTCTCATGGCACTTGTTTGATCCGAGGTGTAGATAGACAACTATTTTTGTCCAATATTGTCTTTCTACATGGTTAAAGTGCCGAATTGAGTTTCGTAATTGGATAGACATTGCAAATTAATATCTTTGAAAGTTTTTTCTTGCTTTTGTTGACTCATAATTCTACTTTTCCACTCTAATGTGAAATGGAAACTCTTGTGAATTTGATACTGAAATGGCCATTCCAAATCAACTTTTTAATCAACGTCTCTCTCTCTCTCATGCTAACTCTAAAGTCTTTCATGGTCCCCTATAAATTAGTGCTTTGGTCTACTTTATTCCGTTACATCAATGTGTCATAATTTAGTTCAAATAAAATTATGAAACTTATCGTTCTAGACAATTACAACTAAATTATCAATCAAAGGCTAGATAATTTCTCTAGATGGCTAAAAAATGTGTTTAACACTTAAGACTTTCAATGGTTTTAATTTTTCCAAAATTAATTTTCACTCAAATTCATTTACAATCTCACATTTATGATACCCATTTAAACTATTATTGCATGCTGGTAGATAATTTTTCCTTAATACGTTTCGACTACACATTCTCTCTTTTAAAAAAAAAAATCTTTAAACCAAATAAAATTAAAAAAGAATCAAAATCATCCACCCGGTTAATGACCATGTCAATCAAGATTCGCAGTCTCCAGTCTCTGCCCAAGCTTGAACCCCAGTGAGTTTTTTGTTCCTATTTTCCTGTCCCATTCCTTATCCCTCCAGGCTTCAATCATCAAAAGGCACACCAATATTCTTGAGGACCACAATGAATACACAATCAATAAAAATTGATTGAAAATTAAAGTGACATTATGGGTAAGAAAATATTCTTTTGCTAAGTTGTGTCATTAATTATGCAGTGTGGTGATGTCGCATGCATGATGAATAGGCAGGTTTTGATGTTCTGAAATCAACACACCATATGAAAAATGTATCAATGGAAATTCAAAGAAATCATTATCTAAATACAATTTTCTAGCCCTGAAAGAACTGAGGAGAGATTGGACCTAGACATAAAGGGATGAAAAATTCATTGGAAAAAAGACTACAGTGATATCGGTGTATGCATGCACAAAATGGCTTCCTTTACTCATAATTATGAATAATATTTCATGAGCTTAATATGATATTATGACTTAATTTAACTGGATTTGTTTTCTTGTAATTTTTCTTTTCACAATTGAATTTACAAAAATATTCATCTAGAAATTAATATTATAATTCTACTTCATGTTAAGTTTTGCTCTCTGAGGCAATATGTGTATTAATTGGAGAGAAAAGGAATGAGATAGCAACACGATAATGATACAGTAGTGGTTCCTAAGTTTTTCTTATCTTCAAATCTTCAAATTGTATTATGAAGAATATTTCATGAGCTCAATATTTCATGAGCTCAATATGATATGACTTAAATTAATTGGGATTGTTTTCTTGTAAATTTTCTTTTCATAATTGGATTTAGAAAAATGTTCATCTGGAAATTAATGTTATAATTCTACTTGATGTTGGAGTTGTCCTTTCTGAGGCAATGTGTGTGTATTAATTGGAGAGACAAGGAATGGGATAGCAACACGTGAATGATAAAGCAGTGGTTCCTAAGTTTTTTTTTTATCTTCAAATTGTATTATGAAAAATATTTCGTGAGCTCAATATGATATGACTTAATGTAACTCGGTTTGTTTTCTTGTAATTTTTCTTTTCACAGTTGAATTTACAAAAATATTCATTTGGAAATTAATGTTATAATTCCACTTGACGTTGAAATTGTCCTTTCTGAGGCAATATGTGCATTAATTGGAGAGACAAGGAATGAGATAGCAACACGAGAATGATGATGCAACAATGGTTCCTAAGTTTTTCTTATCTTCAAACTGTATTATGAACTCAGGAAATGTACGTCTTGATAGTTGTGTGATTCACATTTTATTATTTTTCGTTATTATCTTACTTAATATTGTTTGAATAACTAGTTCATTACAGACCTCATAAGGTATATTGGTCCATTTCTATTAATTACCGTAGATTTGTTTCTACTAATGGGAAAATTGCATCGCTTGCTGGGTCCATGCATGGTAAAATTCATTCATCAAGCTACTTTATGTTTTAAGAGTGCTATTATTATAGTAAATTTGTTTAGAAAAAGTTACCATAGACTTAAAGTCTACTAATGAGTTAACCACACATAAAGGTCGTTGTTCCATGTTAAAATTCATTCAGAAAAAAGCATTATTAATTATTGTAATTCTTTTTAGAAAACGTTACTGTAACTTCAAGTCTACTCAAGTGTTAACCATACATTGAGGCGGTTGGGTCAATGTTTGGCTAATATTCATTCAAACTGCTTTTTGATAGATTGTTGTTAATTATTGTAATTTTATTTAGAAAAATGCTAAGTGTTAACAACACATCAACATTGTTAGGCCCATGCTTGACTAAAATTCAGACAGGGCCTCTTTTTGATAAATAGTGTCATTGATTGTTAATTTGTTTGACAATGCAATTGTAGACTCTAAGTCTTTGTTGTCATTATTTAAAAAGTAGATTTACTTTTCTAATTGACTTAAAAATATTCCATTGACAAGCCTATACCACACAATCGTAGAATTCCACACCACAATCAATAGGATTGGTATGAAAATAATTTTCTCAAAATCAATTCGAGTTGGTATGAAAATGATTTTCTTAAAATCAATTTTTACGCAAACTCATTTCTAACCACACATTTACATATTAAAATAATCTTACACGTAAATTAGTAATTGTTCCTTGCTTTCTAACCATAAGTTCTCTAAAAAAAATCACTTTTCACAAAGGCAATTATTGAAAAATCATTTGATTGAATTTCTTAGCGAATGGTGCTGATTTTTTCCATTTATCTCTCTCTTTCCACCCCTTCCTTCGTTTAAAAAAATGTAATGGTAGACTTCCAAATCTATATTGTGAAATCTTCACTGTGTAATCTCAAAAAAAATTGAGATTAGCTTTTTAATCAAATGAAGAGTCTTCTATTGACAAGTCTATAACAAGCAAAATTAGAATTCCGCGGAAATTTCTAAAGAACTAGGGCCGGGTTCCTTACGAAATCTGGTTTCTAAAGAGATGATGATATGAGGTGTGTGTCAGGTGAGGTGTCTCTGTGGTTGGAGACTGAGTTTCGTAAGGAACCCGACCCTATTTGCATAGCCGGACGGAGAATTCCATACCACGATCAATAAATCAATGTATCAGTGTGATTGGGTTTCATAATGAATGGTGCTGATTTTTTTTCTTTTATATTCCTGTTTTCCCCATTTCATTTTCCTATTTCCTATTTCTTTTTAACGGAAAAAAAACTACACAAATTTTTGCCACATTTAAATAAAAATAGGAACAGGAAACAGCAAAAGATAGAAAATAGTGACTAAAGAGGGTTAGTTACCAATAGGAAAAGAGGGGAATATTTCCCAGCGAAATTTGCAGATTGAAGCACTGTAAACAAGATAAATAAGATTTTCTGTGAGAATTTCTCTACAAAGATTATCTTTCCATTTAATGATCTTGTTTTTTTTTTCCCAACAATTTTCCCATACAAGGATTATCCTTTCGTTTTCCCTCCTCCTTCCAAGCTTTATAGTGTTTTCGCGAAGGTGAGAGATACGAATAACCATCCAAAAAAGAAAACGGATCTAAAAAAATATGAAACGGCAGAAATCGAGGATGGAAGAGAGGGCACGCTTTGACCTTTGCAAGAGACGATTTCCGGAGGCGGTTGCACAGGTTGGAGAAGAAACAACGGTCATGGGTGAAAGGAAATGATCCTATTCATTTCTCCAATGTAAAATTAATTCGTGGAAATAATTTTTTTTTTGTTCAGGGGGTAATTTTTTCCAAAAAATAGAAAAAAGAACATTTCTATATAAGTTTATAAAGGGATTATTTTTTCACATGTCAAAATAAAAGTGATCATTTTTTGCAATTTCCTTGTTATTTATTTATTTTTGAAATGGGTGAACTCAACGGGGTTTTTTAGTGTATATAATATCTCTCGTCCAGTTATTTGATCGAAACCTATTACACTGTGTGATATGTCCATTAATGAATCAGCTCCTACGGTACATTAGCTCTAAAGATTGGGATGTGATATAGATTTTTTTCATGTATTAGTTTATAGAAAATGCTACCGTAGACAAGTCTATTGAGGTGCTAACAACACATCAACATTGCTAGGCCCATGCTTGGCTAAAATTCTAACAGGCTGCTTTCTGTCGAATGGTGCCATTGATTCTTGTTAATTTGTTTGAAAATACAACCATAGACTCTAGGTCTATGTCGTCACTATTTAAAAAAGTTAAATTAACTTTTCCAATTGATTTCAAAATATTACATTGACAAGTCTATACCACACAAAACTAGAGAATTCCACACCACAATCAATAGATTCGGTATGAAAAATGATCTTCTCCAATTCAATTCTTACACAAACTCATTTTTAACCACACATTTACATATTAAAATAATCTTACACGTAAATTCTTGATTTTTCCTTATTTTCTAACCATACATTCTCTAAAAAAAAAAATCACTTTTCACAAAATCTTGCTCATTTATTCCCATTTATCTTCCCGTTTCCGCCCCTTCCTTTGTTAAAAAATGTAATGGCAGATTCCAAGTCTATGTTGTGAAGTCCTCACTATGTAATTAAAAAAAATGAGGTTAGCTTTTTAATCAAATGGAGGGTCTTCTATTGACAAGTCTATGAGACACCAAATTAGAATTCCACACCACAATGAATAAATCAATATAATGGTGCTGATTTTTCTTCCTTTTGTCTTCTTGTTTTCCCCCTTTTGTTTTCCTATTTCCTATCTTTTCTAATGGGAAAAAACTATTTGTAAATGATGGTTGACAAAATGTACTGCCAAAAAAAAAAATAAAAATAAAGACATATGTGATTATCATTGATTTAAGCGCAATGTGATGTACTGAAGAAAGAAAGATATGTCAAGTGTCCCTTTTGTCAAACATTTTGTATAAGTTGTTCAAGAAGCACAGCTCTTTCATTTTTATTTTTATTCTTTTAGAAAAGGAACTCTTTTATTTTTATTTATTTATTTATTTTTGGAATGGGTGAACTTAACAGGGTTTTGTAACGTATATAATATCTTTGGCCATAGTTATTTGATCGAAACCTATTACACCATGATATGCTCGTTAATGATTCAGCTCCAACAGTACTATTAGCTCTAAGGATTGCGGGATGATATAGATTTTTCTTTTTTTTTTTTTTTGTGTATTAGTTTATGACTTCAAGTTGTCAAGACTTTCATTTAGAAATACTCTAAGTTGAAGTCAGTAATAGTATAGGACGATATGCCAGTAAAGATTATATGATGGTCGGCTGTTTTGGTGTTCATTTGCATGCTTAAATAATTAGTGCATGCTATTTTGATGATTTGTCTCGTCTTGATGGAGTAATATTTAAAGTATTTGCTTATAGTACACCAAGTGAGAAGTGTGTACAAACTGGATCGAGACGTGCATGCTTTAAGTATTTGCTTTATACCAGCACCAATCAAGCTTCCTTGGCCAGATCACATATGTTAGCACGCATGTTCTTTTACTCTAGCTAGTTTCGCAAAGCTGCTTCCAATCCGCATGATCGAATAAAAAAGACAACTTAGGTACTAAAAAAAAAAAAAAAAAGTTTGGTAAACCAATAAGTTTACCGATAAGAAAACAATAAGTTTACCGATCCGGAGAAATAGATAATGTTTTCATATGTCTGTAGATCCGTTGCCCACCATCAACAGAAAGAATGGAATACAATTTTTCTTTATGGCCTAAAAATTAGATCTGTGTGCTTTTTGACATGCACGTAAAGTAATTGGTCCTTTTCTTGCACTGTTACTTGCAATTGCGTCATGTACTCGTACTGGATTTATAGGTCAAACAAATAAAAAAGGCAGACCCCTTCAAAAAAAAAAAAAATTCAAAAATGGAGACTGAAATGGAAATAGAGCAATTTTTTGTGGATCACAAGGCACTCAAGCGAGAAAGATACTCATGTGCGGACATCAAAAAAATCATAGGAAACTTCAGCGAAAAACTTGGAGAAGGGGGGTATGGAATAGTGTACAAAGGGAAGTTGTCTAATATGATGTTTTTTTTGCAATCAAGCTTCTCAATAATTCTAAGGGAGATAGCGAAGAATTCATTAACGAAGTCAGCACAATGGGTAGAATCCCCTATGTCAATGTGTTTCATTTGGCTCGATATTGTGCTGATAGTTTAAGAACGAGTTTATGCCTATAATGATTCACTTCAAAGGTTCGTATATCTTCTGGAAAACAGAGAAGGAAGCTTGGGTGGGAGAAGTTGCACCGAACTGCTGTGGACACAGCTAAATGGAAATTCCACAATCAATTAAATGCAGAAAATTTCTAGACCAATCATCATTGGTACCTTTGGGAAATATTATTTGTATGTAATTATTCAGATAATTTTTTTGTAGGAGTCTTTGTGCAAATGACCAAGTCAATATAAAACTTTATTTAAGAGGCATACCTTCACAAATTTTTAGGTAACTAGCCTACTCCTTCAAATAATAATAAAATACAATATAAAATATCTAATTTACCCCTTGAAAGAAATGACGCTACTAGTGCTGTTATACAGAACAAATAACGGCATTAGTAGCGTTATAACATATCGATGTACGTTAGTCTTTAGTGCGTAACGCCCAGCAAACAGTTATCTATTTCTTGAGTGATTTCAGAGTTCACCTTTCTCCACAAGCTCATTCTTGTGGTATAACGACACTTCACCTTTATTAAAGCATAAGAGGGTCTATTGGGCTTGGCTAACTCCATGTCTCAATACTTTCGACGGAGATGCTAGTTAACAATTTCGATATCTTCCCAATATTTGGAATACATCGGCATGATGGCGATGACGAAAACTCAGAATCTCACAAGACATATTCATCTTGATCCAGGACTAGTTGCTCGGTCGACTAGGAGGGGTTTTACATTCGTTATGATCATAATAGACCGATACATGTTAGTCTTTAGTGCGCAACGCCAAGCAAGTAGTTTTCTATTTCTAGAGCGATTTTGGAGCTCTCATTTTTCCACAAGCTCATACGATACTTCACCTTCATTAAAGCATGAGAGGTCTATTAGGGTTGGCTAACTCTATGTCTCAATGCTTTTGACGTAGATGTTAGTTAACAACTTCGACATCTTCTTTACATTTGGAGTGTATAGGCATGACAGCGATGATGAAAACTTAGAATCTCACAATACATGTTCATCTTGATCCAGGACTAGTTGCTTGATCTACTAGGAGGGGGTTTCGCATCCGTTATGATCATAACAGACCAATGTACGTTAGTCTTTAGTGCATAATGCCAAGCAAGCAATTATCTATTTTTCGAGTGATTTCGGAGCTCTCCATTCTCTACAAGCTTATACTTGTGGCGTAATGACACTTCACCTTCATTAAAAGCATGGGTCTATTGAGATTGCCTAACTCCATGTTCCAATACTTTCGATATAGATATTAGTTAACAATTTCAGCATCTTCCTTACATTTGGAGTGTATCGGCATGATAACGGTGATGAAAACTTAGAATTTCACAAGACATGTTCATCTTAATCCAGGACTAGTTGCTCGGTCTACTGGGAGTGAGTTTTACATCCGTTATGATCATAACAGACCGATGCACGTTAGTTTTTAGTGCGTAACGCCAAACAAGCAGTTATCTATTTCTATGGTGATTTTGGAGCTCTCCTTTCTCTACAATCTCATCTTTGTGGTATAACGACACCTAACATTCATTAAAACATAAAGGGCTGATCGGACTTCCTTAACTTGATGTCTCAATGCTTTGGACAAATATGTTACTTACTAAAACATTGGAATGGCCACTTGTCGAGCACGTTGGCATGATAACACGTGAGAAAAAAGTTAAAATCTCATTAGATATGTTCATTCTGGTCCTGTACTAGTTGCTTGGTCTGTTGGGAGAGGGTTTCGCATCTATTATGCTTATAACACACCGATGTTTGTTAGTATTTAGACTGTAACGCCAAGGGGGCGGTTATCTATTTCTCAGGTGATTTTGGAGCTCTCATTTCTCCACAATCTTGTACTTGTGGTGTAACGATATCATACATTGATTAAAACATAGAGGGTTGATTGGCCTTCCCTAACTCCATGTCTCTATACTTTCGATATAGATGTTACTTACTAAAGTGTTACAATGCCCACTTGTAGAGAACATTGGCATGATAGTGGTGAGAAAAAAGTTAGAATCTCATTAGATGTGTTCATCTTGGTCCTGTACTATTTGCTCGGTATGTTGGGAGGGGTTTTCGCATCCATTATGCTTATAACAGACCGATGTTCGTTAGTATTTCAATCATAACACCAAGGGGGTGGTTATATATTTCTCGAGTGATTTTGGAGCTCTCATTTCTTCACAATCTCGTACTTGTGGTGTAACAACACCTTGCATTCGTTAAAACATAGGGGGTTGATTAGGCTTTCCTAACTCCATGCCGTAATGCTTGCGACATAGATGTTACTTACCAAAGCGTTGTAATGGTCACTTCTGGAGTACATTGGCATGATAACGGTGAGAAAAAGTTAAAATCTCATTAGATATGTTCATCTTGGTCTTATACTAGTTGCTCGGTATGTTGGAAGGAGGTTTCGCATCCATTAAGATTATAACAGACCGATGTTCGTTATTATTTAGATTGTAACGCCAAGGGGCGGTTATCTATTTCTCGGGTGAGTTCGGAGCTCTCCTTTCTCCACAATCTCATACTTGTGGTGTAATGACATATCATATTTATTAAAACATGGGGGGTTGATTGGGATTCCCTAACTCCATGTCTCTTTACTTTCGATATAGATGTTACTTACTAAAGTGTTACAATGCCCACTTGTCGAGCACATTGGCATGATAGCGGTGAGAAAAAAGTTAAAATTTCATTAGATGTGTTCATCTTGGTCCTGTACTAGTTGCTTGGTATGTCAGGAGGGAGTTTTACATCTATTATACTCATAACAGACTGATGTTTGTTAGTATTTATATCATAACGCCAAGGGGGCGGTAATCTATTTCTCGAGTGATTTTGGAGCTCTCATTTTTTCACAATCTCGTACTTGTGGTGTAATAACACCTTGCATTCATTAAAACATGGGGAGCTGATTAGGCTTCCTTACTCCATGCCTCAATGCTTGCGACAGAGATGTTACTTACTAAAGCGTTGTAATGACCACTTATGGAGCACATTGGCATGATAACGGTGAGAAAAAGTTAAAATCTCATTAGATATGTTTATCTTGGTCTTGTACTAGTTGCTCGGTCTGTTGGGAGGGGGTTTCGCATACAATATGCTTATAACAGACCGAAGAGATCGGAAGACATATATGTATCTCCTCTACCTTTGAGACGATCCGACTACATAGTTTTAATTCAATACCTACAGGATTGTAGAAAATGAGGGAATGAGTACAAAGTACTCAGTGAATAACCAAATATCTTGATTCACCTTTCATGTAAGAAAACATATTTTTAAAAAATCACGGGGTTCACAAAGCCTTTAGATGGACAAAATCATTGAATGCACAAAACCTTTAGATACACAAATGAGCCTTATCACTAGTTAAATTACTACCCTTGGTGCGTACATGATTGGCCAAGACCACAGGGCAAGGCCACAAAGATTCAAATTGGCCAAGACCACACAGCAAGGCCACATAGATTACCACATAACCAAAATGACCAAGACTACATAGTAAGTTCATGTTCCACAAAGCAATTCAAAACGGGTAGAGCATTAACTAACGATATCAATGTAATAAATCAATTTCTCTTTCCATAACAATGCATCAAAAATCCATGCATTTCTTATAAAAGCGTTATACACAAGAGAAAGGGAATTAAAATACCGGTTACTCACATCTTAATTTCCAAAGATTCTTGGATAACTTTTAGGTGGAAATATGCTTCTAAAATCTTGATATTTTTAGAGAAAAATGGTTTTTCAAGCATGGGTTTTATATATATATGAAAAGGGCATTGTTTTAAGGGCAAAGATAGTATCTTGGAGAGTTTTTAGTAGTGTTCTATGGCTTCCTAAATTGTTGAACGAATTTCTTTTGCATTTTGGACCCTTTTTATAGGTATTAGGCTTAGTTATATTTAAATGTCATTTGAAATCTATGAATTTCAAATCTAACAAGTGTCTTGTACACTTGTCCATATTAGCTATTAATTAATTATAAAAATGACATGTGTATATTACACTTGGTAAGAATAACAACAATTATTTATAGAATTGACAATTGTCCTATAAACTTGGCAAAACTAGCACCCACTATTAATTACATAAATAACATATGTCTTACAGTTTAGCAAAGTTTATTGAAAATCTTCATGGGATGTTACGCTTCCGGTCCAGTACTTTAATAGTTTCTGACTCCGCCATTGATAATGATAATGTCTCCAACCATAGTTATTTGATTAAAATCTATTATTATAACGTGACATGGGAAGTGAGTCAACCCCGTGTTGTACTATATATTTAGCTTTAAGTGCGTTGTGATACGGATATCTTTCATGTGTTCTAACAATTGATCACTGTAGACTTCAAGTACTAGTACTACTAAAAAATAATTGTAATTAGATTTTTAACTAACTTAAAAAGTCTTCCGTTGACAAGGCCACGCCACGCAATGTAATTCAGAGTTGAAAAAAAGGTGTGGAATTCATAGTTAATCAATGTGATTGGATCGCATCGGTTCCTTTTTTCACATTGTGTCCAAATTCCGTAATCGCTGCCTTTAGCTTTGCATTGTGGTTTAGATTTCTTTTGTTAAGTGAGACATATGAGGACTTTCATTTATCAATACGTCAAGTTGAAGAATGGTAATGGTTCGTCTGACACGCAGAAAACGAGCTATTTGATTCTTCTTGGCATCAAATAAATGATTATCAAATATAAAAGCAGCCATAATTTTTGCATCATATACCATTGTATCTGTTAACTCTATTTGATCTAAAAATTTAAACTGATAACTCTAGCTGTTATTATATTATTTATTATATCTTAAACATGTATCTAATACATTAGCTAGTACCCCACAAAAAAAAAAGGACGGAAAAAAAAAGGGAAAAAATACTATCAATCCATAAATTTTTTTATACAAATCATATATATATGTGCCAATTTAACACTAACTTTCATTGTCTATCTTGTTTATTCAATCGAACTACCAGATAATAATGGAAGCTCCACGTTATTTTTATCCATTTCACTGTCCTGACCCGTCATTTCTTCTGTAGCGAAAAATGGCTTTGGTGGCAACTGTAAAGACTCAACATCTCCTTCAAGCATCTCTATGACCTTCATCATGGAAGGACGATCAATCGGTTTCATCTGTATGCACCACAAGGCTACAAGTATCATTTTTTTCACCTTTATTCTTTCATCCAAAGATGCATCTCCTAGGTCAATCTCCATTCCGCTATTGAATCTATCATGGACCCAACAAGGGAAATAGATTTGGCTGATATTTTCCACAGACGGATTCAAATTTCTTCTTTTACTTGCCATTTCCATCAACAACATTCCGTAACTGTAAACATCTGATTTGTATGAAACTTCTCCGATGTTTCTGTAGAACATTTCGGGGGCCATGTATCCCATTGTGCCTCTTGCAGCAGTTAAAGACACCATACTTTCGTCTGTCGGGTATAATTTTGCTAGACCAAAGTCTGAAATTTTAGCATTGAAATTATCGTCAAGGAGAACATTGTGAGGCTTGATATCAAAATGTAGAATTTGCATGTCACAACCTCGATGCAGATAATCAACTCCTTTAGCGACCCCAAGAGCAATGTCAAACACTTTATTGTAGATCAAGGAAATAGTAACTCTTTTTGTGAAAATGTATTTTTCTAGCGAACCATTTGGCATAAACTCGTATAATAAAGCACGCTTGGAGCCTTCAACGCAGAAGCCGATAAGTCGCACCACATTAACATGGTGAATTCTTCCAATGGTAGCAACTTCACTGATAAATTCCTGTCCGCTGGCTTTGGATTTTCCCATCATCTTAACTGCAACATAAGGGCCACTTCTGAGCTGACCTTTAAATACAGTTCCGTAACCTCCTTCTCCAAGTTTGTCCTTGAAATTCTTAGTCATGGTCTTCAATTCTCTGTATGTATATCTTATTGGCATGAAGTTTTTCTGGCTTTGCAAGAATTCTTCGATGTTATCATATGCTGAGCGGTGCCGCCTATGGATTTTATATACCACCAATGTGAACCAGAGTAAAATCCCGCATGAAAACCTTATTGATCCAGTCACTTCTGAGAAACCCAAATAAAAATGTCAAAATGGATCAGTTTGAGGGCTGCTCTATGAAAGATTTAGAGTGTTAGATATATAGGACAGTTACCTATGAAATTTTTCAGTGTAGAATCACCTGTCCGAAATCAAAATCATTCAAAGAAGAAACAGTTATGGGACAAGATGTTAGATATTAGTGAAAATACTGCTGTAAATAGAAATCGACATATGATTAGACATGTTAACTGAGAAAAGATAGAGACACCTACCATTCCAGAAATCCACTAGGCCTGCAAATATAATCACTAATGTCAGATATTGGAAGTCAATTATATATGTGCTTTGGCTTGTACATTAAAAATTGACATAATGATTTCCACATGTTAACAGGGAAAAGACAGAGACACCTACCTTGCCAGAACTGCTCTAGGCCTGCAAATATAAGCACTAAAAGTCAGATCTTCGAAACCAATATCACTGTACACTTAGCAAAGAGAGAAGGCATTTTTATTTCAAAATTCAGCGAAGAGAGAAGGCATTTTACTGATAAGCCACATACATATGAGAGCATCTGTGGAGTTATTCAAGTGAAAAATTCTGCAGCTGGATGTGTCGTAATAGTAGTGATAGCAAATGAAGTTAGTATAATAACCACAATGTCCACCTTCTGATAAACACTCATAGCAATTGTATGGGATCCAATCCAGCAGAAATCCATGTGCCAGATCATCAAATGTGGAGGCATTTCTTGCTATCCATCTGAACGCATCGATCCTGCAGGAATCCTCAACATCTCTGAAACTAGCTTCTCTGACAATAGAATAACAATATTTCTGCCGGGAATTGTTTTTACTGCAATATGATGTATCATTAATATAGAAATCATGAGACTTTGCAGGAGCTTCGCAGCTGATATCTATGACCGGAGTATTCAGCTCTCGACTCAGATAGTATGGTGAAATTTTGAAGGATTTTTCTAAGCGACCATATCCGACAAGTTCATGAGGAAAGGAAGCACAGGTAGTTTGTCCTAAACAAGGATCATCCACTCGAATTGTGAAGTTATCATATGAAATGGACTGCACGTTGTATCTTTTGGAATAAATGTGAAGTGTGGTACGATAGTTCTCACAGTTGAGTTCATATCTTGGATGACCACAATCTTCAGGATCACCTTTGAGCCGGAAAGGGAAGAGAATATTTCTCATACTGCCGCAAGAAGAAGGTGGACAGCTCTTGTTAACTTCCTTGGCTTTGCTACACTTCAGACACAGTAAAAGAATGATAAGAATCATTGATGAGGAAAGGAGTAGCCTGATTTTCGACATTGGTAATGAGTTCCCTTAAACACACAACTCATTCCCAAACTCAAGTGCTATAAGAAACCAGAAGAAGAATTATTTTGATCAAGTGAACCAATAAAATAGACCAGTCAAGTCAACCAATAAGTTCAAGCCTAGTTGCCAGAAGTTTCGTTAACATTACTAGACGGTATTAATTGCAATGACGGTAATAAGGAGAACAACTCTATGAAGTTGAGAGGGGTGCATCAGATTTCCTCTTCAACATGTCGTCTCAACTCAATTGCCTCTTCTTCCTATCGCTCTTTGCAATACTTGGATTTAGTAGTACTCAACATGAATGCCAAGTTCAAAAGTGCAGTCACTACGGCCCTGACATCAAGTTCCCCTTCACCCTCAAAGGCCGTCACCAACAGCACTCTGGCTACCCTGGATTTGAACTTAGCTGCAACCGAAACAATTATACCATTTTGGAACTCCCCATTTCAGAGAAGGCCCGAATGAAGTACTCTGATCTTCCAGTTTCCTTCCAGTACGTAGTTGATGAAATCAATTATGAATACCAATGGATTAATATCTTTACTATTTTCAGTCCAGGATTGCTTCCACTTCTAAATATATCTGCAACTCCTTACGACTTTTTATATGGTTATGACATCAGTCTTTTCAATTGTTCCACGTGGAACGAAGATTATAGTGAAAAACTATTACCCTTGCCCAACCTCAGCAGTCCAGATTACAGTGTTTATGCATTTGAATCCTCTAGTAGCATATTTGAATTTACTGGTCTCTTGTCCTGCATCAAGATGTTTGACACCACCACACAAGGAGATAGTTCAACAATATTGTTCCCTATTACTGAAGTAGACGTCATTCCCCTAAAAGGAAAACTTGATCTCCTTGCTCCATTGAAGTGGTCAGTTCCACCTTGTAGACCCTGTGAAGCCAAAAGTAAAAAATGTAAATTGAAGTGCGAGCATTCAATCTTAAGTGCTGAATGCTATGGTGGCGAATCAGATGGTAAATTTTTCAATATTTCTCCAGTATTTTCTTTTTTTTCAGATTTAAGGCATAAGAGAGAACTGTAAAAAAGGTTTTAAAATCTGGATAGCCTAGCTGATCAAACAATCGTGTAAAATTTAAAATTTTTCTATCAGCATATATTTCATCTGACATTTCTTTTCTTCTGCTCTCTTCTATCTCTCTCTCTCTCTCTCTCTCTCTCTCTCTCTCTCTCTCTCCCCTTTTTGTTTCTCTTTTTTAGTTTCCCCAATGCCAGAACGACGAACAGATGCAGATGATCCCGTTAAAGGTCTGCAAAATTTTCTTTTTATTTTTCTCTAAATTTTTCCTCTGAATTTCTTGTTGACAGCATGAAAAAGTGAATCACCGAGCAGGTGAAATTAATACCATTTTCATGTGTTTGTAGGTGCATTGTGGAAACTAAGAGTTGCAGGTATGAAATTAATTTTTCAACCATTTCTTGTTATGGATAAAGAATTAGATCTGTGAGCTTTTTTGATGTGCAGGTGAAGTAATTGGCCCCTCTCTTGCACTGTTACTTGCACTGTTACTTGCAATTGTTCCATATCGGATTTATACAAAAAAATGGAAAGAGGAGAGTGAAATGAAAATCAAGCAATTTTTGGTGGATTACAAGGCACTCAAGCCAACAAGATACTTGTATGCTGACATCAAAAAAATCACAGAAAACTTTAGCAAAAAACTTGGAGAAGGAGGATACGGATCAGTGTACAAAGGGAAGTTGTCTAAAGATGTTTTTGTTGCAGTCAAGCTTCTCAACAATTCTAAAGGAGATGGCCAAGAATTCATTAATGAAGTCAGCACAATGGGTAGAATCCACCATGTCAATGTGGTTCGTTTGGTTGGATACTGTGCTGATGGTTTTAGACGGGCTCTTGTTTACGAATTTATGCCTAATGATTCACTTCAAAGGTTCATATCTTCTGAAAAACAGAGGAGTAAGCTCGGGTGGGAGAAGTTGCACCGAATTGCTGTGGACATAGCTAAAGGAATTGAGTATCTTCATCAAGGGTGTGAGCAAAGAATTCTTCATTTTGATATCAAACCAAACAATATACTGCTGGATCACAGATTCAATCCAAAGATCTCAGATTTTGGTTTAGCAAAATTGTTTTCTAAGGAGCAAAGTATCGTGTCCATGACAGCAGCAAGGGGTACGATAGGCTAGATTGCACCAGAAGTATTCTCAAGAAATTTTGGAAACGTGTCTTATAAATCAGATGTTTATAGTTTTGGAATGTTACTTCTTGAGATGGTTGGAGGGTTGAATAAAAATGACGTTGGCAGGCAGGACAAGAGTGAAGTTTATTTTCCAGAATGGATCTACAATAAGTTGGAACAAGGTGAAGACATAGCTATCCAAATCGAGAAAGAAAGTGATGATAAGATAGTAAAGAAACTAATGATTGTGGGACTCTGGTGCATTCAATGGTATCCAAGCGAGCGACCTTCCATGAAAGTTGTAATTCAAATGCTTGAATCTGAAGAAACTCCATCGATGCCCCGCAATCCATTCACATCCACAGATGGAACAAACAGTAGAAAACACAGTCATGGAAGAATGTTCAACAATGAACTTGAAGTTATTTCAGAATCTGAGTGAGGGTATTTAAGTTAGAAATAATTATATATTAAAATGTATTCTACTGTTCTGCTGCTCCATAGTATCTGTAGTTTGTGTTTTTCCTGGTAGAAGTGTACACAAAAGTATAAAACATAATTGTTCCCTATTTGATATGGACAATCAATTGCTGTTGTGTTTATTTTGGAAATTTTTGCAACACTAGATAATCCTTTAATAACCAGAAAGTACTACTCCCTATTTTACAGATGTGTTTATCTCATCATCTTTATGTCTGTCAAAGGGAACTAGAAAAGGTTTTGGGGCATCGGCATGAGAACAGCATCATCCTAGAGCATTTCAAGAACTTTGTTCAAGGGGATTCATCTGTAGGCACCACAAAGCAACTAGGATCATCTTCTTTGTCAACACTGTCTCCTCCTCCGTAGCATCAGGGATTTCTAATTCCTTACCTTCATTGAATTGGTCGTAAATCCATGAGGGGAAGTATATTTTGGCTAAAGCTGTCAGCAAACAGATTCAGAGATTTCCTTCTTCCTGCCATTTCCATAAGTAACATCCCGAAACTATAAATATCTACTTTATGTGAGACTCTCACTATGTTTTTATAGAACAGTTCCAGTGCCATGTATCCCATTGTACCCCTTGCTTCTGTAAGAGTCATGACGATGTCATCCCGTGAATACAATTTTGCAAGCCCAAAGTCAGAAATTTTGGGATTGAAATTTTCATCAAGAAGAATGTTATGAGGCTTAATGTCAAAGTGTAAAATTTGCATGTGACAGCCCCTGTGTAGATAGTCGATTCCACGAGCCACTCCAAGAGAAATCTTGAACATTTTTTTCATAACTCAAGGTAATGCTTCCTTCCTCTGAAAGTACATGCTTATCTAGAGAACCATTAGGCATATATTCGTATACCAGAGCTCGTTTAGCACCTTCAATGTAGAATCCAAGAAGTTGCACAACATTTGCATGGTGAATCCTTCCAACTGTTGCAACCTTACTGATAAATTCTTTGTCATTAACCACAGAATTCGCCATCATCTTTACTGCGACAACAGGACCATTTTTAAGCTTTCCTTTAAAGACAGTTCCATAACCTCCTTCACCCAATTTCTCCTTGAAGCTGTTCGTCATCTTCTTGATCTCAGAATATTAGTATCTTATTGGTACAAGGTTATTTTGACGCTGTAGGAAGTCTTCAAGGGTGTCGTCCATTGATAAGTGCAGTCTTCTCCACTTATATACCACAAGTCCATGTAGAAATGGGATCCCACATAAACATCTTAGTGCTATAATTCCTCCTGCATATTTTGAAAGCAACGATGAATTGAATAAAATGATACATTAATGAAATTAATGAAGGCTTCAAAAAATGAGCTGAAAAGATAAGCAGTCTGAACCCTACCAATCACAGTACCACCAATTAGTATTATATAAGCTGCCAGAAAAAAAATGCAGAATACTTCAGAGGAAATTTCTATAGATGTCTTAGATAAGAAAAGGCTTACAGACATGAATCTATCGGGGTCCAGAACTATGACTACTTACGTGCATAGTACTCCACTTTGCCTGCATAGATCAACAATGTCAAATGTATTTCCAACCAAATTAATACAAAGTGCATTTATCATCAATCACACTTACAGAGGAAACTGCGTTCTGAAAGGGGGATGTCTTCATTGCAGTAATGGCGGCAGTGAATTTCACATTCGGTGCACAGGGCTCGATACCATAAAAGCTCAAACCCATAAGCCAGCAAGTCATGAATGCTGGAATACGAAGTGTTATCTTTTATTGGTGCATTAGCTGAAGCAAGAATCATCTTATCAAAATGTGCACTGTGCCTCCAAATCTGATGTCATAATCGTCCCCACTGTAATATAACTGTGAACTCCAGAAGAGTTGGAAAAAGTACTTCTGTTGCTGCAGAAAACATTCTACAATACAGTGGATTGTTTACAGGGCCCATGCAATTTATAAATGTTACAGAAGTGCTGCCAATGTATTCAATATAAACTGTAGAAAAATCATATTCTATGCTAGAATATATGGGACAAGAGGAGTAGTTGTGGCTGGTTAGGCCTGGATCGGACAAGCGTATCATGTATCTAGCATAATCGATTGCCTGAACACGATACTTTCTAGATTTCGTGTTTAATATGGTTTGATTGTTCTGGCAGTGGAGCTCGAAAAATGTATCTGGATAGCCACAATTCTGGGGAGAATTTTTCAATCTGAAAGGGTAGTTAATGAAGGTATTCCCACAAGAAGAAGGCCTGCAGTTTGACCTCTTTTGGGCTGTGCAGATTCTTAAACAAGGTTGAAGTAGAATCAAGGTTAAGAAAACTGGAAATAAGAGGCTTTTTGCAGCCATGGTTAACCAGAAAATGTGAAGAAGACTCCACATTAACCAGAAAATGTGACCAGCTAAAATGCAAGAGCTTTACTTTTGCACTGATTGTACTCATCCATTATTGATTATTTTGAGCGTACTCTTATCTTACTTAAAATAATGGGAATGAAGTATTGACTATATCAACAACAATTATTGCAGATCTGGAAGATCCCTTTTGGAACTAAAGAAATGATTTTGGAATGTCATTTTTCAAAGTCAATAAGTCAGACAAATGAGCTGCACCAGGATTTCAATCCATCAATTTGATGGAAATGGTCTGAACATGAAATGAATAGAATAATAAAGAAGATAAAAGTGTCTTTTTTTTTTTCTGTCTCTATATGATTAGCATTTTTAGGGTTCCTGAAACTATGCCACTATATGACATCTTGAATGAGTTCCAGAAGGGTCACAGCCACATGGCTGTTGTCGTATGACACCGCAACAGGGTTGCAGAACAGTTTTACAGGTGAAATCAATTATCCCTTGATGCTCATATTGATAAACTTTTGACGATCTAGCAGTTATCCATGATATTGGTTCAATGATAACATATGGTACGTGCAGTATAGATGTGAAAATACCAGCGTAAATGCTAGCTCCTTATGTATGAGAAGAATTTTGTTCGGTAAAAGTCAGAACAAACTTCGCCACTGCGCTGAGCGCCAATGTTACAGCGGCTCACTTTTGTAGCTGAAAATTTTATCGTAAGAAATGTTTCTTTTATCTGTAAGCAGTAATATTTTAAACGTTTAATTTTTGGTACATTTATACTTCCAAATCTTGTCTTAATTAGAGTAAATATAATGGCAAACATTTTTAATTGTTAGAGCATTTGGGTTTACAGTATATAGAGTAATCAGGCACTTCTACGTGTGTTTTTTCCCCTCTTTTTTTGGTGGGGTTGGGGGGCTGATTACCAAGGTATCCGGATTGTGGAGGATGAATAATATTATTATCTATTGAGAAATATAAAATCTTGCTGATCAACTTCTCTGTATTGTTTTAAGTTAAAATGAACAACTGCTTAATATTCACCTACTCCAATTTAAATTAAATATATTTGTTTTGAGAATTGACTTGACCTTCTCTAATATATTGTCTTATACAATAAATTACTAAAAATGAATTTACACTTCGTGAGACCTTGGACATGTAAAATTACATTCAGAGTGTAGTTAATTAAAAATTGAAAAATTGTGAACATCTAGTAAGGTGGACGTGGAGCCGCTCTAAATGTGTGGATAGATCGATGTTTTGAGTATGATGGGCTAAATTTATCTAATCGATGTTTTTCCCCCTTAAAACAGAGTAAAGCTCTTTTGCCCCTTAAAAGACGTCTAGTAAAACCAAATTGCAACCGGAGATGGAACTATTCCATAGAGAACAATGATCTTGAGTTCAATTTATGCATTATGATTGGGTTGTATATTACTAGCAAATTAATGTAGTGAATTATTCGTACTTGTTACATAATATTATGGTTTACGGCTGCATTTTCCTATTCATTTTAGTTGGGGAAGATTTAAACTTATGATGAGTTAGAAACTAATTATTTTATATTACTATAATGACGTTAAATGAGTTTGTAACGTGATTAATTAGCACTTAGTATACATTAACACATGGTCTTAAATTTTTAGGCTTAATTAACGTATTTAAAGATCAGTTTATTCAAGAGGTACATCGTGAATTTGAAAAGTACTAGAGTGAGTAAACATTTGGATCTAGAAGTAAAAATTTGCTAAGAAAAATGTAGTAGTATTAATTAGCGTCAATATAATTATGTGCATCCAATAATTACTTTTGAAATGAGTGCTCATAATTTGAATTCGTTCTTGTGAGAAGATCATGGACTATGTACAATGTGTGCTTCTCTCTTATTATAATACAAACATGGACTCTTGTTGGCCAAACTCAGTATTTCTAGTTTGGTTTTGATCTTTTTGCAGTTGATTAAATTACATGCATGCATGGTGATAGCTCATTTAAATATATGAAATCACATGGTGATTAATAAAGTCTCAGCAATTGATAATAATTAATTATAAACTCTAATTAGACGAGAATCTAAACAGACTGTTTAAAATGCCTAAAAAACTAATTATTTCCACATTGTGGAAGTACACAATATTGAAATGCCTAAAATATCTACTATAATGCAGCTTTGTTATTATATCTTAATTTATAATTTGCAAAATAATTACAGGTGCATGAACAACTTTATGCATACATGGGGTGGAATCGGACATCAAAAGTTTTCCCAGCATCCACACTTTGATATAATAGTGAGGTAATTATCTTAGTTTACAGAATTAATTAATAGAATTTTTATTTACGTGTTCATTCACTAAATGTGCTTTCATTAGAAACAATAATACACAACTATGAAATACTACAAATATAGAGTAATTGAAGAACTAATCTAACCATGCCGAAAATAAAAAATACAACAAACATCCCATGGGCACATGGTTGCAATAAAAGAAAAGTCTTCAATTGTTTTTCCCATCCTTCAATACTTCCAGAAACATCACATGCCTGTTTCCTTACTTACGCGTAAATGCAGACAATCCACATCCAATAGCCGGAACTTCAACAACTGTGACACACACTGTAATTTGTTCCCAACATTACAGCAATTTAACCATACGCATCCCTGTGATAAGATGCAACTTATAGATCAACACACATCACTCAAAGATTGACTTAGCTAACGCCATTTGTGAGAAATAATTACAAATTTACACTTAGAAACCATAAGATTTTGTAAGGCATTGTGTAAACTGGTAGAATTATTCCTCCACATTAAACAGAAAATTTGACCAGCTAAAATGCAAAAGCTTTACTTTTGCACTGATTATTAATTGATTATTTTGAGTGCATTCTTATCTTGCTTAAAATAATGGGAATGAACCATTGACCATATCAACAACAATTATGGCAGATCTGGAAGTCCCCTTTTGGAACTAAAGAAATGATTTTGAATTCATTTTTCAAAGTCAATGCTTCCAAAGTCAGACAAATGAGCTGTACCAGGATTAACAATCCAGCAATGTTATGGAAATGGTCTGAACATGAAAGGAATAGATAAAGATGATAAAAATGATGGAAAGATTCCCAGATAATAATAAAACAACGATATGCTTTTTATTTGCTTGGATTTCTGAATTTGAAAGTTTATCAAGAAAATGAACAGATTCCCAGTCTCCTTCATTTTCATAGTACTTGTTGTAACTGCAAGATTTGTAATATCCCAGGATCAACAATGTCAGCCGATGAGGTGTGGATCCGAAAACCAAGATTCTCCTGGTCCGATTGTTAAGTTCCCCTTTCGACTCAAGTATCATCAACCAGAACATTGTGGCTATCCTGGATTCGAACTGACATGTACTGAAAACAATAGTACTGAGTTTGAGCTTCAGTTTCCAGTGACAGCATCAACAAATAATGTTATGCTTCCAATCTCAGCAAAAGTAAGGATATGGGAAATTGATTACGAATCGCAACTGATATTTATAGATGACTTCATGTCAAACTCCTGCATTCCACGTCGGCCTCCAAGTGCAAACTCGTCAATTTCTCAATTCCAGATAGCTCAAATATATGGGCCTTATGAAGGATATACATTGTTTAATTGCTCATCTAACCTGACTGATGGTTATCCATACGTCGTACCGTGTCTTAGTGGACATGGATTTCAAGTCCTAGCCATTTCATCTTCATATGGAATTAACAACTTGCCTCAGTACTCATCATGCTTTAAGATGTACAACGTTTCGTATGTTCCAGATACCGTATTTACGGGGACATACCGAGAATACAGCTTTCATATGTCTCTGCATTGGCCAAATCCATCTTGTGGAAGGTGTGAAGCAAGAAGGAAGAATTGCCGGTTAAAGATCAATGGAACAAATTCTGAAACAGAATGTTATGGCTCTAACCAAAAGGGAAAAGGTACGCTTTTCATTTTAACTGCTTCTTTTCTTTCTGAATGCTGTCAGTTTTGTTCTAATCTATCTAACCAAACATGTCACTTATTTACTTCGTATTTCCTCTAAGCGGGTTTTTCATTCCTATAGAAAATGTATGGATGTAAAGTAATAGCAATCCTCCTATCTTCACAGGTGTGGCAAGAAAACTGATTATTGGTAGTCGGCACACTTCTCGTGTTTGCTCTTGTAATCGGTCTGTACATCGTTGTTACTATGAAGAAAAGAAAGAAAGACCATCGGAGAAAGATTGAAGGCTTCATAAAGGATTACATGGCACTTAGGCCTGCAAGATATTCTTATGCAGATACCAAGAAAATTACAGATAATTTCAAGAATAAACTTGGCCAAGGAGGTTACGGAACCGTGTATAAAGGGAAGCTTTCTAATGACATACTTGTTGCTGTTAAGGTCCTGAAAAATTTTAAAGGAAATGGTGAGGAGTTCATTAATGAAATTGGCACAATAGGCAGAATACACCATGTAAATGTGGTCCGTTTAGTTGGATATTGTGCTGATGGATATAGACGAGCTCTTATTTATGAGTTTTTACCAAACGACTCTCTTGAAAAGTTCATATCTTCAGGAAATCAGAACCGTACTCTTGGTTGGGAGAAATTGCAGCAAATCGCTTCAGGCATAGCCAAGGGACTCGAGTATCTTCACCAGGGTTGCAACCAGAGGATACTTCATTTTGACATTAAACCTCAAAACATTTTGCTCGACCAAGACTTAAACCCAAAGGTCTCAGATTTTGGCCTGGCAAAGTTATGCTCAAAGGACCAGAGTGTGGTTTCCATGACTGCTGCTCGAGGGACAATAGGCTACATTGCACCAGAAGTCTTTTCAAGGAATTATGGGAATGTGTCGTATAAAGCAGATGTTTATAGTTTTGGCATGTTATTGATTGATATGGTTGGCGGAAGGAAGAATATCAGAGCGGCAGAAAAGGACAGCAGCCAAGCTTTCTTTCCTGAGTGGATGTACAAGCAGTTGCAGAAAGGAGAAGAAATAGGGATTGGGATTGAGAAAGATGAAGACAGTACAATATTTAAGAAACTAACAATTGTGGGGCTCTGGTGTATTCAATGGAATCCAGCCGACCGGCCTACTATGAAAATGGTGATTCAAATGCTAGAAGGAGAAAACATACCCATCATGCCACCAAATCCTTTTGCCTCCATGAAATCAACAAGTTCAGATTCAAATTCACAAGAAATCCTATTTAGCAGTTAGCTGAGTAAGATAGATATATTGTTAAAGGTCTTTTCTATTGTAATTATTATCTTATTTAAATCTTATGTTTATTTAATAGAATTTGGTGTTTCATTTAATTGTAGCATGTACCATAAATAAAATGCATTTTCAAATATGCAGAAGTAAAAAAATGCATGCAACTGCTGCCCTTTCTGTAGCTTGAAATTGCTTCCTCCTTCAACCATACTGACCAATAACATGCCAAAACTATAAACATCACTTTACACAAAACATTCCCATAGTTCCTCCAGAAGACTTCTAGCGTCAATGTAGCCTATTGTCCCTAGAGCAGAAGTTATGTAAACTAACTTTGACCTTTTGAGCATAAGTTTTCCAGGCCGATATCTGAGAACTTCATATTGAAGTTGTAGTCAAGCAAAATGTTGTGACTCGTGAGGTAATGTGAAATGAAGTATGCACGGGTTTCAACCTCGGTGAATATAATCTACTTCTTTGGATATGTGTAAAGCAATTTGATGCAGTTTCTCCCAAGTGTACGGCTCTGATTCCGTGGAGATATGAACTTTTCCCGGATCTGACAAATGAACCAACAGCAGTAACACAACGTTCCTTGCTGACACTATCAGTGGAAATCGAAGCTTCAAACTCGACTTTGTAGCTTTTGCTTTATGACAATTCGAATGCTGAATAGCCAAAATGTTCAGGTTGGAACGGGAATAGCACTTATTATCTTGGGATACTGGAAGAGGTACCAGAATAATGAAGCAAACAAGGAATGTTTTTACTTTCCTTAGGAAGTTTGTCCGTAGAATCATTTGTAGGACTCATATTCTTTCCTGGAATTTTTTTCAGGTTCAAATGTCACAAACTACAACCCACACAGTCCGTTTCCTTCACTCTATCTTTTTTCATATTCTATTAATTTCATGTTTGAACCAATATGATCAATTAAAGCTATATATTACTCGTACTTATCTGTTTATGTTGACTTTGAAAACCTGTACTAATTCTATTTTTTCCCCTGAGTTGAACAAGGGATATGATTAATGGATTAATCAATTCTTTGACAGTGCCAAGAATGGTTTTCTGTACCCTCAACTCTTCCACATTCCGAATGGTTCAATAATGAAAGTAAAGTTTCTTCCCTATCAAACATTCCTCATTTTCGATTCATGCTGGCACTCGGGGGATAAGCACATAAGTAGCAGACAAAGAATTAAAGAAACACATAATTCCATGATCAGTAAGTATGTCAACAAGAAGGCTCTTTTTTGCAGGTTCCACCATCTTTATTCTTCTACTATCTTGTTTAACCAGTTGCAGTGCCCAAAACAACAGATCGGATTTGTGCTCCTTCTTTCTGTGGGAGATATTAACATAAAATATCCTTTTAGATTGAATGGTGTTTCCCAGGATTGTGGCTATCCAGACGCTTTTTTTGTGCTCGACTGCCTGAACAATCGTACTATGTTGAACCTACAATCACAAAAATACAAGGTGCAGGCAATCAATTACAAAAATTATACAATCCGCTTGTCTGATCCAGGCATAGACAGCTGTAATTATTCCTCTTCTCCAATATATTCTATGGTAGAATATAGCCCTCCTTTTAACTCTATTTACCATGTTGACTATTTTAACATTAAGATAACATTTCTCAATTGCCTTGGCCCTATAAATGATCCATTGTATGTCGAGAATGCTTCTGCCGAAATAGTACTTCGCTCAACTCTTCTCGAGTTCACAGTTCTGTTACTCCTCGGAGAAGTCAGATAGAAGATTTGAAGGAGGGCTGCAGCTTTGACAGGCTGGCTAAGGCCTCAAGAAATAGACCTGTACTAGATTACAGCTTGTATACAAGAATTCATGACTTGCTGGCTTATGGATTTGATATTGTATGGTATCGTGCCATGTGTACAGAACGTGAACCACAGAGATGTGTTCTGCAAGAGAACAAAATACGTTGCCTTGATGGCTGCTTTGTAGGCAACCCTCCTTCAGGAAGCATATTCCATTGTAAGATAAATCACTTTCTTACGTTGGAGCCAAAAATTTATAATTTTTCTATTGTATCAAAAGATTGAATCTGTTCCTCAGCTTTTTAACTCTGTTTGGTTTTGCGAAATGTAGGCATGCTTCCATGAACAAAGTTCTCGAAATGCTTGAGGGCGATGTTGATCTCCTGCCAATGCCCTCCAAAACAGCTTCTGGTTCCAACAGATCGTTAAGTAAAGACAGCTCCTATGGAGCCACTATTGCTGTCCCATGTCAATCAGGGATTGCAATACATGTAAACCATAAACAGCAAAATGTTAACTGTGTTGTATGATCTGAATCAAGCTTCCAACCTTGAATTAAAATTTTCCTTTCCATTTTCCTCCAAGAAATGTACAATGATCGGTTGCAAGATTGAAAATCTTCCCTCTTTATAGTGCCCAATTTTCTACAATGATTACCCTTTCCTCATGTAGCTTTCAAATACCTCAAATTTGTTGGATACCTGTGCATATGGCCGTAAAATGAAGCATGCTTAATCACCGACTGTAATGTGGCTTTTTCGGTATAGGCACAAAAAAGAAGACATTGTTGTCTGTGTCTGTAACTCATTTTTCACGTCTCTTTTTCTCCAAAATCTTATAATTGATTCTCACTGCAGAAAAGCAGTATAGTAGTCTAACTAACACCCGTCACTGCATAAGTTGTGTCATGTCGAGTATGAGTTCAGTAAATGACTTTTCCAGCAAGTCTTTAAAGCCTACCCCTTTTAACAAACAATAGGCTTCTGATTAACTATGGAACCCAACTTGTGCTTCTCATGAAAATTTTAATTGTAAATTTGTAATTTAGAACTAGCTTATAAAATTCAACGTGAAGAATGTTTTATCAAGATCCTTAGTTTCATTTATATTCACCGCCCAACAGCTAAAAAAAATAAACAAATTGTTGTATGTTGACCGTTGTCTCTAAACATTTAGTTTTTACAAATCATATCTTTTTGTTCTAATCTTGTGGTCTTATTCCACCGCAAAAGCGGGATGCTAGTTATAAATGACCGGGTTCCACCAGTCCACATAAGCAGGATGCCAGTTATAAAATTGACGTGGGAAGTCTATGAAGGAAAGGAATTGGTCTTCTTCGAGCCAAATCCACAAAATCAAGAGAAGGAGATGAACTCCAAATTCACCCAGCAAGAAGCAATATTCTGTATTTTTTGTAAAAAAACCCCTAAACTACTATACAAAGAATTGAATATAAAGGAAAGCTAAGGAAAACTAGAAACGTGTTTTGCTAAGTGTAAAATAAAGCCTAAAACTAGTGAAACCAGCCCATTTATGTAATTCACTTGAAGCCCATTTTCAAACCCCTATCTCGGTCCAGTTGTCCGACATCAGTTCTACCCCACTTTGAAAAGGATTGGACCACGAATCCAAAAAGAAGCAAACCCCAATCAATTCGGATAACAGATTTTGTAGATTCCTCAACTTCGAAGTAATCATCATCAAGAAAATTACTACCAATAGCAACCCAAACTGGTGAAAATGAACTATCATGGGCCATGGAAAATTTATTCCACAAACAGCAGGGGATTTGCGGGAGAATAAAAATTCAACCATGACTATCTTCCAACGCCAACAATCTTGCCATGAAAATATTTGTTCCAAACCCATCATCCATGCAATCTTCCTCTCCATAACCTTGGGGCATATTCCAACATTACTAGAACAAGTGAAGTCAAATAAGGCTGTTTGAACAACATCATTCCTCCTGCTACATCTCTTCAAATATTGATAATGAACCCCATTTCCAAGTGTCACAGTTGACAAACCAGCCAAAACATGTTGAACACCCCCAAAACTATAAAATTCAACCTGATTATTATTTCTTAACAACTGCACATCAGTTTTAACCTCAACCTTTTGACAGTATCCATCCAGCAATGCACACCCTACAATTGGATTATTCTTGTCCATTTGATTAAAAGCCCTATGCAATTCATTTCCAAATGCACATTCACTCCCATCAACAATGACGTGGAGTCCCTTCAATTTAGCACTAACATGTGGCAAGGATGTAAGTTTAATCCCATTGATATTGTGCTTACCTTTATCTTCAACATCTAAATTGTTGCTGATTTTCAGAAGTTCAGTCCCAAACAATTTCCGCTTCTTGTCAAATTCAACAACTTCAACATTGAATATTTTTGGCAAAACTAATGCAGAAACAATCACAGGAGCAGAACCTAGTTCTTTGAAAATTTTCCACATTCGGTCTGCACTGTAAGAAAATCCCGAAGCAGGAACAACACCTCTTCTATTAGCAGCTATACCCCCTTGAGAAAAGATAGCAAGTGGATGACTAAGGGCCTATTTGTCATGCACCATTTCATCATCACTTCACCGGTTAAGGTCCACTATATCTTTGGCATCCAATAACCCTTTTTCCTCTTCCTCCTCAAGTTCACTTTGTATTCGTTCATTCCCCTTCTCGTCATTCCCCTTTCTTTCATATTTCTCTTCTTTAACTACAACAAAATCAGATTGTAGATTGCTTTCCTCATTTTTCTCCACAATGCCCACGTTCATATTTTCCTTTTCCTCTTCTTTTATGTTATCACTTAATTCACTGCACCCATTTTTCCACCCTTTAAAAGAGATATTTCTCTTAGAAACATTAAGCAGACCATCTTCATCCCCATCATTAATTTTCTCATGCTGAATCAAGGAATGCTGTCTCCCCCTTGGGGGCTGAAAGTGGGATAAAAGATGTCTTACATATACACTTGTATTGAGTGAATTCGATCGTGAGGTTAATTACTAGTTACATAGAAATGTGTTTCCCGCTTTCTCTAACTAATTAAAACAAGAGTTCGATTAACTATTTTATATGTAACATGTGCACATAATTTGCACAAGATCTGGATAAGTAATGCACATTAAGAGAGGCGTAATGCATATTAAGAGAGGCGTAGGGGAAAATTTTCTAGTAATTGAAAAGTATAAAAAATTCGGTACTCCTAACAAACGGAAAGAAGACAAATGTATACAAAGGCCCCAATTAAAAAATAAACAAGGCCCTATTATAGCCATTTATCAGTTCCGGATTTGCCTAAAGTACAAAGTTGATTAGTACTCTTGGAGTACCTAAAATTTTAATTAGATGTTGGTTAGTTAAACCGATGACACCAATACAATTGACGTGGCCACTCCACAAATTGGTAGTCCGTTAATGTTTTACCAGGGAGAATTATAATAATCGGATAATAATTTGGAGTAGTCAATTTGACTACTGTACTTCAATTTGAAATTCGAGTGAGAGCTCATTGGACGCCACTATCTCCTCTTGCCAACCCAGCCTTCTATTGATGCTTGGGGGCTTTGCTCTCAATTGTTGAGTTCAACATATATTGAAAATTCATATTGTTTTGTAAATTCTAGTGTTCCTTGAAGATACTAGACGAACAAATCAAATTATAAAAGAAAAAGGGAACCATTAAAATTTGCCCAAATTATTTTTAAATTGTTTTTTTATTGCATTTGACAAGGACAAAGTATTTAATCAAAGGCAATATCAAATGAATTTATCGAGCGACATGAAGAAGAGATGTGATTAATTGTCTCAGTGTGAAACAAATTACTCCAAACATTTGACCTCTAGAAAATTTCTATTAAATTGTTGGAGATGGATATAATTAATTCCATAACTACCTGTAAAACAAACAAAATAATTCAAATCTCTAACAATGATATGGAGATAATTAATTGTAATTCTACACATATATAAGAAGCACTATATAGCATAATAATTTAGAAGGAGACAGAGAATATCCAGGCGGTGAAGAGGAGGAGCAAGTAGAAGTACTCATTTATACCATGGTAGGCCTGACATCTTGTTTGGCGTGAGCTCGTTGCGACCAATACCCACCATTGTACCATTGTTTTGAGCAACTACCCCTTGCGCATTTAGTCGATTTCGGTGCTGCTTATTACCTCCTAGCACCTGTACACTCGAGAAATTTCTCTCACACGTTGCGCATTGGTAGCAACAGGTGGCAAAGGGCTCGGCACAAGGGTGCTCTCTTATGCCTATTAAAGTTGTTTCTTTAGCCCACCTTCTTTTGAACCAGTAGCGGGAGGTTCGATTGCCCAACACCCATGGCCAAGCCGTATCAACACCTGGGATTGTTCGGTGGTGACGCCCGGCTGTAGGCTCACTTAAGGTCAATGTTGATGCTAGCATTTTTCGTGACCGGAACTTTGTAGGCTTTGCGATGGTTTTGAGGGATGAAGGAGCAAATTTTTTGGGTGCCAAAATTGTTAAGTTGAGGGGTGCTTTTGAGTGAAGCTGGCTCGACTATTGGGAGTTCATGAGGCTCTCTCATGGATCAAAGATATGAATATCGCTAGAGCAACGGTTGAGATGGATGACTTGGTCGTCTATAAAAGCCTTCACTCTTCATGTAATGATTTCTCGCCTTTTAGCTTGGTTTTAAATGATTGTAAACTATTATCTTTAGAACTCGAGGGCATAGAGTTCACTTGTGTTAGGAGATCTGCAAACCAAGTTGCTCACATACTTGCCGAGCGGCCGGTTCTTTGTCTGGTCTTAGTATGCTTTTTTATCTGCCAGCTATGTTGATTGATGATGTACTCCATCTCAATTCTTTTTATGAATAAAATCCGTCTTTTCAGAAAAAAACCATAATATAAATGTACAAATCACGTGCAAATTCATGATTACATCCGATCAACAGTGTATGAAATCAGGGGCGGATCCAAGGGGGGTCTTTACCAGTCCGCGGCTTGGCCCAAATCGGTTTGCGCCTTAAAGGAAATTTTTTTTTATTTTTTTATTTTTTTATATGTTTAGGTTAGGGAAAAATATAGTTTGGCTAGGGGTAGATTGATGTGCTGACTACGCCCTTGTATGAAATACGATATATGGTAGTCATATTGTGTTGAAAATTTTTATTTTACCATCCATGGTAAAATAAAAATTTTCAACTGGAAAGTCTATGATTATAATTATATAAATTAAGAACAATCTTATTACTAAATCAATCGGAAGATCATTCCTTTGCTCATATTGAAATCAAACTTACCATTAAATTGGTAAATCATTCCTTGGCTAAATTAAAAACAATCATGCCATCAAATTGGTACATCATTCTATGAACATCTTATAAACTCTTACCATTAAATTGATAGTTGATCTCGATAACATAATGTGTAAATTAAACAATGATTATGATATAGGGCAATTAGAAGAGAGAATATAAAATCAACAAACAATAACATTAATCAAAGAGAATTTGATTTCATATGAGTACATAATTACCAAGAAACTATGTTGCTTCACGTGGTGGCAATTGATCTATTCAATAATAGTTTTGGAAGCCCAAAAAAAAAAAAAAAGATACACATATCATATATAACAAGAATTTTGATTTGAATTTTGATATGCATGTTAAAATTAAAAAAAAAAGAAGAAGAAAAACCTCCACACTAAGTCATAAGAAAGACTCGAAATAAATAAACAAAGGCGTGTGTTTTAAAAAGAATTTTTAGTTATCGTGCTGATAACATGTGGTGAAAAGAGAGAAAATAAAAAAGACATAGAAGATCACCTCTTAAAAATAATGTGTACGTCATAATGACAAGTAAAGACTAAAAATGACCTAGCACCATATGTATGGTACCATATCTGGGGTTTCAGGGGTAGAAAAGTCACATATCTAGGGTTTTTGGGTAAGATAGTCATTCACTATATATTTAATTTATTTACAACATTGGAATATATTGATAAATTGGTATTTAGAATTATTTTTCTATTTTGACAAATCCCTATGAAATAGGGGGACTGATTTTAACTTTTTCATTTTGCACTTCTACCACATTTCTGTTAGCATAAAATTGTGGGTTAGATTTTCTGCTTTTTTTTAATTCTTGTAAGGCTACCTATATGGCCAGAATTGTTCTTCAATAAAATGAGTCATTCTTCCCTATTATTGTTCTTAGTTTGTTTTCTTCCTTCTCACTTTATAACTATCTGGTATCAGAGCCTCCACTAGGCCTGATAAACAAAGCAGCAGTCTTTGTAATTTTTACTAGGAAAAAAAAGATGATGACTAAAGGAAACTTCGTGTAGCTAGCCATTCCTCGGTTCGATGGTCATTACAACCATTGGAGTATGTTGATGGAAAACTTTCTGAGGTCTAAAGATCATTGGGGCTTAGTGGAGATAGGCTATGTTGAGACGAAAAATATAGCTGTATTGACAAAGGCGCAGCAGAAAAAACTCAATGAGCTGAAATTAAAGGATTTGAAGGTGAAGAATTATCTTTTCTAGCCATAGATCGCCCCGTTTTGATACTTTTAAAAAATTTTGGTACTCCATGAAGAAGAAATTCAAAGGAAATGCATGAGCTAAGAGAGCTCATCTTCAAGCTCTCCATAGAGAATTTGGAATCTTAGAGACAAGGTCTAGAGAAGGTGTGTCTGATTACTTCCCAAGGGTAATCTCAGTTGTAAACAAGATGCGGGTCTATAGAGAACATATGCAAGATGTTAAAGTTGTGGAGAAAGTCCTTTGTTAGTTGAGTAGAAAGTCCTTTGTTCGTTGAGTATAAAGTTCAACTATATTGTTTGCTCTACGAAGAATCAAAGGATATCGATCAGCTTTCCATTAATGAATTGCAAAGCTCTTTGCTTGTCCATGAAAATAATCACAAAGGTAAAAGAGGACGCGTTGTGGATCTTCTAGAGGTAGAGGAAGAGGTCGAGCAACTTTCAATAAGGCTATTGTGGAGTGTTACAAATGTCATCAACTTGGACATTTTAATTATGCTGAGCTTGAATGTCTAGCCTGGAATAAAGAAACTAATTATGCTGAGCTTGAAGAAATAGAAAGAAATGTTGCTCATGGCGTATGTCGAGAAGAATCAAGCTCAGAGAGAAGATGTGTGGTTTTTAGATTCTAGTTGCAGCAATCACATGCGTGGAGACAAAGCACTATTCTATGATCTCAATGAAAGCTTCTGGCAGATGGTGAAGTTGGGGAATAATACAAACATGTCTATAATTAGGAAGGGAAATGTGAGATTAAAGGTAAATCGCCACAACCATGTAATCACAAACGTATTCTTTGTGCTTGAGTTAATGAACAATCTATTAAGTATAGGACAACTACAGGAAAGATCGGAAGAGCAATTCTTATTCAACATGGACTTTGCAAGATATACCATCCTATAACAGGTCTGATCATTCAAACAAAGACGACTGCTAATAGGATGTTTGTCTTGCTAGCTATGGCTTATCCAAAGAAATCCTCATGCTTCCACACAACCTCAAAAGATCTATATCATTTATGGCACTGTTGATATAGGCATCTAGGTCACAAGGGCCTGAGGACTTTTCAGCAAAAAAAGATGGTACACGGGTTTCCATATTGCAAACCTCATTCACCATTTGTAGAGATTGTGTGATTGGCAAGCAACATAGGGATCCAATTCCAAAAAAGAGCACTTGGAGATTATCAGAGAAGCTTCAGCTAATCCATGCTGACATATATGACCCTATCACACCTACTCCAAATAGGAAGAAAAGGTAGTTGATCTGCTTCATTGATGATTCTAGCAGGTAAGTGTGAGTTTAATTCTTGGTTGAAAAATCTGAGGCATTTGTCACATTTAAATACTTTAAAAGCTCTGTTGAGAATGAAGTAGAAGCTTACATTAAGTGCTTACACACTGATTACTGGAGTCAATTTACCTCACAAAGATTTCAATGAATTTTGCAAAGAAAATGGAATCAAGAGGCAACTAGTAGCAGCCTATACTCCACAGCAGAAAGGAGTTGCAGAGAGAAAGAACCGTACCATCATGAACTTGGTAAGAAGCATATTGTTAAAGAAGATGCCGCAGACTTTTTGGCCAAAGGTAGTGAATTGGGCGGAATATGTTCTGAATAAAAGTCCTACTTGGGCAGTGAAAAATATAAATCCAGAATAGACTTGGAATAGATTAGAACCTTTGATTGAACACTTTCAAGTGTTTGATTGCATTGCATATATGCACATACCTGATGCAAAAAGGACAAAATTAGAGTACAAAAGTATTGCTTGTGTATTGTTGGGGTCAGTTAGGAATCTAAAACCTATAGGTATTATAATCCAGCAACCAAAAAAATCATTACTAGTAGAGATGTAGTTTTTGAAGAAAGCAAATCCTGGGACTGGAACAAAAGCTATGAAAAACATATGGTTGTTGTGTCAGAATGAAGAGATGATGAGGAAAAAGTTGCCGTGAATGATGAAGATGAAACTTGAGAGTGAAGAAAGTGATATTGTAGAAGAGGTTGAGAACATTTCCACTGATGTAGTGAATGAAAGAAGGGTTCGAAGGCAGCCAGTATGGATGAATGATCATGTTACTAGTGAGGGCTTGTCTGAAGAGGAAAATGAGGCTAATATGGCCTTGTTTACTTCTAGTGATCCTCTTTATTTTGAAGAAGCTGTGAAAAGTACAAAATGGAGAGGCAATCACTACAAGAAGTGGGGCATACAGCAGCGACTCCTACTGAAGCGACCTCAAAGTCGCTGTTAAAGGCCCAATTTATTGGGGCAACAAAAGATGTCGTCCCTTATAGGCCCAAACGAATGAATGCGGGCTACCGGCCCAAATTTAGAACACACGCTTTACTGAAAATTAGGGCTTCAATTCAGAACTCCCCACAGACGTCTTCTTCTTCCTCCAAAGCATTGTTCATACTTCAGACTGCTCCTCTCCATTTCAGACCCTATTTTCCTTTGTGTAGCCAGATGCTTCTTCAAGATCGACCAAGGTTCTTATCATCGACCATCGGGAGGACACTTTTTTGTTTGTTCGTCTTTGGGCGATTTTTTGTCCCCATGGCCGCCGCCCATGATGCGGCCTCCATGCCCGTTCCACCACCGGATGGCCACCACCGGTCCCTCCCCCAGATAGAGGCGACCACCCCCAGCCCCACCGCCAACCTTTTTTGGGGCTAAAACCCGCCCAACCATCCCCAACCCGCAGCCCCACCCCAAACTCCTTCACCCCTATTCCGCTCCTTTCACCGCCGCGCACCACCACCAAAACAACCTCCTTCCAGTTGCCTCTCATAGCCCAGAATCAATTTGGAGAAGCTCAAACGAATTCTCTCATATACCAGAATCAATTTGGAGGAAGCTCAATTTGAAAGAAAGTATCCCTTTGACATTCTAGGTAATGTGCTACTTTAATTTTTGTTCAATCTTTTTCTTTTTCTTTTTGGCCTATGATAATCTGATTTTTAGGGCTTAATGTTGGTAAAATTAGGGCTTTGTGATAATAGGATTTTTAGGTCTGTGATAAT